>VXAX01007097.1:0-82291 GCA_013399835.1 Leptocoma aspasia | reverse complement strand
GGGGGGGGGGAATATATTATTTAGAAGTGTTAAAAAGCCTTGAAAAAATCAGTCATAGGCATTCAGGGCAATAATACACTAGTAAAATCAGATGCAAACCCTTGTTATTGCCAATTCCTTTTTGAAGTACGATTAGTAAAGTACAATTTGTTAAGATACATGTATTCCAGAACAGCCACAACAGGCAGCTACCAGGTGTGGTGGGTCTGTATTCCACTCCTTGCAAGATACAGACATTGGATGTATGCTTCTGAAGGCTTTCTTCACCACCTGGCTCATAGTAATTTTATGTGGTACAGAATTTTATTAAGGACTTGGCTTTAGAAATTAGTTTCTCTGGTTTCTGTTGTACAGAAAAGTATGTTTGACACTTGTAAGGATTTCTTCTTGGAGGAAGAATGAAGAGACCACAATCTGGTCATGGATACTTTGGTGTTTGAGTGCAGAAAGGGACATCAAATGTCTGTTTGCCTAAAATATGTGACAGGCTTGGGCTCAAACAGGATTTCTGCAAGACAGTCCCAGTCCATTTCTAAAAGGTGGCCTAACAGTATATTAATCAGCAGCCATTGCTTCAGTATTTGCTCCCTTCCCTGTTTCTCCTTCCAGGTTTTCTCTAAAGACTTCTGGAAAAGGGCTTTTCTCAAGATGGTTCTCAGATAGTCTTATGCAGAGAGCCCTTTTAATGCTAAACTGTTTTGAACAAGCAGATCTGACAATTTATTAAGCATCAGTAATTCTCAGGGAATTATCTACTAAGAACTGGTTTAACAGAGAAGATTGCCTCTGGTCACACACAGTTGGAGGTCTGAAGAAGGAAAACTCTTTAGAGATCTTAGACTTTTTCTTGATCAGTTCCTTACACGGGGATCAAGTAACTTGACTCTCTGCAGCTCCTCCACAATCTTAACAAAATTTTGGGCAGGTCTCCTGAAAACCAGGCACATACACATAGGAGTTTCCTGCTCCAAAGTGTCCCTGACCTTGTGCAGACTCTGGTTTCTTTTGCACAAGGTACCTCCGCATTAAATGCAAGCCAAGAAAGTATTGTATCAAGAAAGTAAGTATCAAAAGGTAATTCTTTATGAGGGTTGGGAGAGAACAACAGACTTGTGACAGCTTAACTATGCCTTCTCTAAACCATTCAGGCAACAAAAGATGAGGAGCAAACCAAAGCCTAACTGCCTTCTTGATTGAACAAAGAACCAGTTTTTGGCCTGTGCTGCCTTGAGGAGACTGTTGTGCAGTTTTATTCTGTGTAGGGAAAAAATACTGCTTCAGAGCCTTTCCAGCCATCATGGAGAAGGACCATAGTGTTCCACCCTTCCTTGCATCTTCTTGACCCTAATGGGTGATCCTGGCTCCGTGCTTTTGGGCAAGTGGATCCCATCCTCCACCCAAGAGATGGGAAGCTGTTCTCTCTTGGAATAATCCAAAAAGCATTGTAGTCAGTCTCCTTGTGTGGAAACCAACCTGGTCCTTTAGTTGCAGTGGGAAATAATGTAATTTAATGAGATCCTGGTACATCTGGTGTCGCTTGGTGGAAAACAAGAGAGCTGATGTTAAGAGCCCTGACCTCAGACTCCTTTAACTAGCTGCAAGTCATCTCACAGTGCCTTTGACCCATCTCTGTGTCCTGACATCTGAAACTAGCAGTGATCCATGAATTCAGAGAGAAGGCCTGTAACACCTGTATGTAAATTGAATTCTTTGTTGGCTGGAAATGAAAACCTTCCTCTAAGTCTTTCTTCTCTGCAAAATATCCTGGCCATGTTTTACACATGAACAACTGCTTTATTGAACTGATTTGTTAAATGTTCCCCTCGAGCAACAAAATATTTCTGAACTTATTTGCAAATATATGACTATTAGTATGTTGCATGTAATAGTATGTAGCATTATGTAGCTTTAACATGAGAACAAGGAAATTGTCCTACTAATGAACAGCACCATGAGTTCTCCAGTCAACAGTCAGTGGAATGACAGTGGCCAATTTTTCTCTATTCAGTGTTTTCACATGTTCCTAGTTTTCACATTATGTATCATTTCAGCAGTGTTTGAATATTCTCTGAATTAGCAATGCGTATACACACTACAATGCTCAAATGAGGCAGTTCAGACCTGAAAATGTAAAAAGGGTGAAATTTGGGTTAACAGTGCTTCCAACAGAACAATGAAAACACGCCTTTTTGTTTTCTTCAGAAACAAAGCATGCTTTTTCCTGCTATTCCTGTAATGCCTTCTTTAGACTAATGGGTGATGCCTATTCAGTGTATACAAGAAAACTAATACCCAGCACCTTCTATTATGTCTTTAGTAACCTTTGGCAAATTCTGGCTTTGTAACATGGACCAATCTCCACTAGAATTTAAGACAAGATTAAGAAAAATGTGCATTGCAGAAGTAGCAGTTATTAATCCTCAGTGCTCTAATTAGCACTTAACCTTTCTAATCCTGTAAGCAGATACAAAATCAGGGCTGAAATAGACACAGGCCATAATGTGGAAAGGCCTTCATTAGTGGTGTTAAAAAGATGTACAGAAAACTGCTTGGTTACTTCACATTTCTCAATTTGGTCCTTGGCACTTGGACTCTGAGAGATGAAAAAGATTCACATGCCAAAATCCCCTCCTCTGTTTTAACCCACAGTACTAATGTACTGGGTCAAAAATTATGCAGCTGAAAATTCTCCTGTTCAGCACCTCTCTATCTTCAATTCTATAGCTGAGCCTCAGCTTAAGAAGCTGGCTAATTGTGCCTCTCTATAGTCTCCTTTAATTGGCTCATTTCCATAGGAGAGGCCACCTGCCTTGGATAGAGCAGTGTCAGCTGCTTGCCCTCAGACTAACTGGAGAGGGAGCCAAGTGCCTGGGCTGGGTAGAGTGAAGAATTTGGCACACCCCACATGATTGCCTGCCTTGAAGATGAATGGGGATGCACCCCAAGTTGGGTCTTTGTTCACCAGGTGTGTCCTCACACTCTGACCTGAGCACCTGGGCAGAGCCCTCCAGTGGCACCCCAGGGCCTCCAAGAGCTGCTCCAAGGTCATGGAAAGCCATGCTATATTTAGTGTAGTGGCAAACTGTGGAACTCATCTGTATGTAATGCCTGAGAATCCCTGCTCAAAATGAGTAGTAGCTGGATCCTTTCCAGAGAATCCTTTTACTTGCTTGCACACGAGAGTTACTCTGAAAACTGAAGAAAGGATCTGGATGAAGCGACCTTTAATGAAATGAGTATGTCAGTAAAGTAAAAGTCTCAGCATGAATTCCCACTGGCCACTATTAATAGAAGATGGAATTCTCTTTTGCTGCAATGCAATAGACTGCCTCCACAAATAATGTCACTTTCCAACCAGACCCTGGCTGTCACTTGCCCATCTATCTTATTTAAAATAAACTTAGCATGTATTCACTCTGAGCCACAATTACTTCAGATGTATGTCCTAGCCATAAACCTCCAAACCAGCACTCTCTCTTCCTGCAAGCTAATACCCTACTTAAAGCACACAGGAAGTGAAAACATAATCATTATTTTTCTGAAATGTGTTAAGCTTGAGCCACAAAGCTTCACATTTATTTTAAGTCTATAATTGCATGTTGTTGCTGTGGATACTCCTTTTTTTTCCTCACCCCAATTGTGTTGTGAAGTTTGCTACATCCAAGCTCAGTATGGGTTCAGCTCCTCTGTGATTGGCACAAGCAGATCACTTATGAATAGACTGACTGATCTCAGTAGCAGCTGCTGGGTTTTGAGGACTCTCTCAGAATTCACTGCTTGGTTTGAGGCTGAACTTCTTTGAAGGTCTTGCCCCAGCTGCACAACTGGAGAATTTTTTAAATTTTAACCCTTAATCATGGTTGTTTCATGTTTTCTTTCTTGTCATCTCTACTCAGATGTTCACTCTTCCTCTCCTAGGCACCAATTACTCAGCAACAACACACTCAAAACTGCACTCATCTGCTGTGAAACACAGAAAGCACTAAAGATCTCTCTTGTGACTGCATGAAGAATTCTCAGTGTGCTGTATTGCATCACAAGTAATGTGCAGGTTGAAAACACATCATCTTACAAAATGAGGCAGCAAAAACTCCTCCTGCATGTGTTTCACAGACTTCTTACCTGTGACATGAGATGTGCTGGGATTCACATGGGGGGATAATTGAGGCTGAAAGAGCTGAACCCAGCACAGTCTTGTGAGGGGGATATGGACCCTAGCCCAGACTGTCCTTCAGTCTGTGCCCAAGTTTCCAGACCAGTGGAACTAGTTAATTTGGCCCAGATGTCAACTGGGTGTGCTGTAACATGCTCACAGTTTGTACTGATCAGGAACTAGCATATTTTATAATCTGCCTTTTCCTCTTTGATAGATTGGGTACTGCAGAAAGCTTGGATTCAGGATTTCCAAGTAGTCAGGGTTCCTAAGAGTTAGGCATGTTTACATACATTTTAGGGATGTAAGAGCTGCTGTTTAAGCAAAGATATAACAAATTTACATCTGGTTCTCATTTGTGCAGTCAGGAAAAGGTGACTAGTGAACAGTGAGCTTCCATTTTCAAGAATGCCTTGAGCAGAGTTAGGGTGGAGTGTGCAGGCACAAGTGCACCATGACACTGTGTGCTTGGGAAACATCTGTTCTGCCATTCCTAGGTTGTAACAGGACGGAGGCAGAGAGTGAACAGGAGATGAATCTGGTCTCTCCATTCTAGTCTGTGGATGGAAATGTGTTTAAAAGTTGCAGATACATTTATATAGTTATTTAAGTATTTAGTGATAGGTACAGCTCTAGATACAATGTTTACATAATGTATTACATTATGTATGATATCTGTAGATTTTCAGATACTTGTAGATACACACATAAAGCTGACCACTACAAGATCTCACCACCTGCCGAGTGATACCCTTGGGCTCAGAGCACTGGTGTGAATCTCAGGAGTCTTATCTTTGTTACAGTCTATACATGTAATTCAGAGCAAGTCACAAACTTAGTTACAATCAATGCAGCGACATAGGCCCATCTCTTCATTTCCCCATAGCAGAGACCACTAAAAGCTTAAACATGAACTAAGTGAATTCACAACAGCCTAATTTACTAGGATTTTTAGCTGTCACAGAGGTGTCTCATCTGGCAGCATGACTGGTGCAAGCTAGCTAGCTGCATCCTTGTTGAGGTACTTCAGTAATTCAGAGTAATCCCATGCAATAGCTCTACCCTGAGGGGCCCGGCCTGTTTGTGTAAACTTCCATACTCAAAAGAGTGAGACAGAACCTCCCAGAAGGCAATTTACCCTGTCTACTATATTTATCATAACACTGGAAAAATTAGTTTCTATTTGTGCCTTTCTCCATGGCTTGCAGGACTTAGCCAATACATTCAAATTATAACCTTCATTTTTAGATGATTGGGTTTAGGTAATTCCCACTACTTTGTGATAAGAATACGGGCAAGTGCGTTATGAAGTATTTTACCGTCATAACCTGAAACAGTTTTGGAACTACTGTTATTGCTATTTCTTTTCTTGAGCTCCTTCATCTCTTAGGTATTCCTCTTGGAAGTTGCTTCTTGGGCCTCTGTGAAAGAAATGTGAAAAAGCAGGCACCTTATTTTCCTCTGAAACCTATGTAATTGAGGACAGCACTTTCCCAGCTGATAAAGGCAATAGGATAGAGAAAAAATAGAAAAATTACTTTGCTCTTTTATCTAATCTTCAATTAAGTAGTGTTTTCATACTGTTCAGAGGACTTTATTGTGTAGACTCAATACTACACTTTATGTGCTAACATTTATTTTGATACATCAGTCTAGTTTGTGTATTGTGCAGTTCCTCAAATGCATGTTTCTGTCCCATTTTGCTCAAGGGTTTTGCCATACAGTAAAGCCCATCAAATTCCTTCCCCCAAAGAGTGCTGAGCATCAGGTGGATACATATCTAGATCTAGAAATTATAGCACCATGACTATGAAATGGACAAAACATAACTTTGTTTACTGAGGTGTAGGATGGGGAATATATGCTTTCATCTCTTCTTTCATCGCTTTCAACCACATCACATAGCTTGTCAGACTGTTCACTTATCTGTGATATTTCTTGTATTAGACTGTCTTGATAAAGTATAAAAAATGAATACCCAACCCTTAGATACTAGCTATGCAGCAAGGATGTTTTCAGATGTAATTACTGAATTAGTTAGTACTAGTTTGCGATTATCCTTAATGGATCTGGATTAGAAAAGGTTAATAAAAGTACCTTTTCTGTTTCACAGTTCATCAGCTTGAGATAATTTAGTAACAAAGTCTCATGTTGCAATCAGGGAAAAGACTCACACTGACTAAAATGGGACCTGGACTGGGACCAAATTAAGTGCTTGCCATGAGCCTGACATTGTCACTGACTCATCATTTGAAGCCCTTCAGTACATTGCAGAATCATTTTATTTGTTTTTGATTAAATATGAAAGTATTTTGCTAGGCTTTCCAGCTTTGAAAAACAAAATCATTTACATAAGAGCCAGGCAACTAAATAGTTATCCTCTTTTACCCTGGTTAGCAGCCTTAATCCTGCAAATATTTATGCATGTTCTGTGCTTACTATTAGCCCTCTGACATATTTGTTTGTCTAATATCAGGCACGTATGTGTTTGCAGGAGGGGATATGATGCTGTAACTTTCATTTGTTGTATCCTGTTTTGCTGATGGACTGCAAGCTCTGAAGGGCAGGAAATGTGTTTATTTTTCATACTTATACAATTCAGTACACAATATAGAAAACATGCTGTAAAGAAATACTGATCATGAAAATGTGTTGATATATAATAGAATAGTTTGGGTTGGAAGGGACCTTTAAATGTCTTTTAATCCAACCTCCCCCTGCAATGGGGTATCTTCAATTAGATAAGGGTGCTTAGAACCCTGTGCAACCTGACCTTGAATGGTTCCAGGGATGGGGCATCTGCCACCTCTCTGGGCAACTTGCACCAGTGTTTTACCACTCTCATTGAAAATAATTTTTCCTTATATCTTCTAGTTTAAAGCTATTGCCCCTTTGCAACAGGGCCTACTAAGTATATAAAATATATATATGCATTTTAAGGGGAAAATATGCTTCTTCCCTGTATTCCAGGTTGATTCACTTTGGCAACTGCTAAAAATGTGCATTTTATTACTAACACCTTTTATCAATTCAATGAACAATAGAAACAGCAACTCTGTTCCAATACTGGCCACATCTTGCAATAATTTATAAATGTCCCATATTAAAAATAATACAGTTACTCAAACTTTTTGAAAATGTCCCAGGGTAAGCAAATGCTTTTGTATTATTATTAGTTTTGACAAACCTGATTGTATACTGGCCATTGTTAAAGGGTTCTATCTGCCTCCAAACACAGTGAGAGACAAAGAATTTTTAATGAATTTAATTAAAACTTTATGTGTTTTATGGTGTTCACCTCCAGCTGGTGTGCCATTCTTCTCTGTTGAATGAAGTTTCCTCTAATGCATAATGATGTGTTTTATAAGAGGGATGTTTGAACCCCCTTCCTAGTAGCCCTGAGGTAGTTTCCATGGTATGACACAGTGGTGAAGTTTTTAAAAGCAGGTCTCTTACACTTAAGCAAATTACTTATATGGTTAAATGCACAGGCATTAATGCACAGATAGGAATCTTAAAATAAATTTAAGAAACTTTTTTTTTCTCCCTTGAAACAGTCCTTGTGGGGTAGCTTTTATGACCCACGCTGCTGAGCGTTTGTCTGTACAAATGGCGCACTGACATGAAAGGGTCTCGTTATTGACTGCTTCTGCTGGGGGTAGAAAGTTGAATGATGTGTTCTCCTTTGGTTAACACACTGACATCTGTACCAGGCACAAGGTCCTGATATTGATGGGCACTCCTAGTGCTGCTGTAATAAAAATGAACAATAACATGCAGATAGCCTCGTTAGCAAATGTTTCAGTGCATTTTATGAGACATGCTGAGACAGTGCAACAAGCTGGGTCATTCCCATGGCTGGTTAGAGTTAGTGGAATTTTAGTCTTCTGAATCTCTTGTGTGTTAGGGCTTTCACTCAGGGTCTCTAAAAAGGGCAGTGACCTATGTCCTTTTCCTGCAAGCTGTCAATCAGTATTTCTTCTGTCGGGAAGTAAGCTCTTGCTAAAAGAGGTAGGCTCTTCGTTTGTTTTAAGCACTTTCTTTTCAAAATCTTGAGTCTGGGTGTGGCCAGACTGAAACACGGAGCTGTATTTTTGTGGTTCTTTGGATGGTGAGATCTTAGTTGTGCAAGAATCTTGAACAAGTTCCTTGGGGAAGGAACGAATGAAGCAAGATGTCTTGGACCAGAGGAATAGGACTTAGGAACAACTCACATCTCTACAGGGAGTAGCATGATCCCTGGAGAGGGAGGCTGCAGACTTCCAGTGGTTTTGCAGAGACTGGAGAACTGAGATGAATGTTGAAAGGCATCTTCATAAATAACGTGTCTTGTTCTAATAGTTGTGAAGAATTGGACAGGAAATTGGTTACAAAATCACCCTGTACCAGCATCACCCTTTTATATCATTGATCAACTCACTGAGGTTGGGAGAGCCTTTTATATGATCTCATTGGAAGATGACTAAAAGAAGAGGCTTTCCAGGAGTATCAGTGTATCAGCTGGAAAACAAATAGTCAGTGGTTACCTGGAGATGAGACTGTTCTCTTGGGAGGGGGATCTCAGTGTTGAATCCACCTGTGATCTCTAACACAGTTTTCTAAGGTTTAGCCAATAGTAATAACAGCAGTAAATCACCATATCTGTTTTTCCCCACCTTGTGAAGAAACAAAATGATACTGGAGAGGACCAGTCATAAGCTAAATCAGAAGAAGTCGTTGGAGGAAATGCTGAAAAATGTGACATTTGGCACTTGGTGGAATGACAAAGAGCTAAAGAGATGAAGGAGCATCAAAAGCTGAAGAATACTTCCTGGTGATAGGCGTGAAAAAGAAAGCATGATGAACAGAAAAAGAAGGTGGATAAATACTAGATTGTAAAGAATGAAGAAATAAAAAGGAATTAAATGAAGAAATAATTGGAAGAACGTGGAGGAAGTAAGGAAAACCACAAAGACATATTTGTATTTTCCTCAGAAATTAACAGGATGCTTCTGGAGGTAACAGAAGGAAAGGATATGAGGAGTTGACTGTCCTACATGGGAAAAAATCTGACCACAGACTACTGAGTCATCTTATTGCATTGCTCCTGATTCCAGATGCTCTGACTGCAATCTCCAGTGAAGCTTTTTTCATTAGAGCAAATCAAATAAACTTGTTCTGATAAGCTGCAGTGTACCCTTCAGGGAAGGTAGAGTTTCTGTCAGTTAACACAGGGAGCTCTTGGACTAAATGTACCAGGAGCTGAGTGTCATGTTCTGTCCCTGGGGGTCTGTTGTCAGCTGGTAGACTAGATTCTGTGCAGTGTAAACCAGAACAACTTATATTTAGTGGGAGCATGAAGGTGGCAGTCTCAGAACTGCCACTGCGGGCATCGGGGTGTGGAAGTTTCTCTGGACATAAGGCAGAGCCACATGAAGGGAAGATCACACAGCTGTAACAATGAATAATTTTGTCATACATTATGGGGGTATGCACTTCAGTATGCAGTATCAGTCAGGACATCAAAGGCTCTGTAACTCACCTCCTGGGAAATCAGTGCTGCTCTTTGCCTTTGGTTAATGTTGTCAAGTGGTCAAGCTGTTAGGCATCGGTCTATGTTCCTGTGGTCTCCAGCTCTAAAACAACATTATGTTTAACTAGTACCCTTTGTTCCTGGAGTTACTTTTGATAAGGAGTTTTGGGAACAAAGTAGAAGAAACCTGAGAAGGATTAAAGCTTGGGACTGCAAGGGCTGAGTTGTGTACACCCATGACACGCTGTTAGTGTTTCATCAGCCTATGAACACTGACAGTCTGACAGTGAACCAGTGGGTCCTTTGAAGCAGAAAGGCAGTGCCCTAAGAAAGTGTAGGAGTCCAGGTGCTGGTTATATTCTTGCTCTTAAAAAACAGAGAAGAAATCAAGCAGGAAAGAAGTAAAATGACAGAAACCAAATATTTTTTTCCCCGCTGTTTGTAGATATGTTGCACAAAGTGACTAATTAACAAAGGAAGAAGATGCATGAGGATCTGATTTGTAGCAGGTTTTATTGGCATGTGAAACTGCCACAGAAACAGAGGCTTGAAAAATTGTCTTAGAGTGAAGAAGGGGGCCTTTCTCAGCTCAGCTGAAGTGCAATGCTGCCTGCCCCAGCTCTTAAGCAGAACAAGAGCATTGTGGAAAGTGGTGCTGCTAAGAACGTTTTGATAGGAAGTCAGGTAGCCAAGCACACATCCAAGGGTGTATCTTATTTTTCAAGGTACACTTCTAGGTGACCTAAGTGAGAGACTTCTGGATGATTAAGGCCATTGCTGGATTTTGGAAGCAGGTCTGTACACATACATTCCTAACTGTTGGCGGGACAGTAGTGGAGAACAGAAACAGAAAATGTGTACCACTTACTCTTTTGCCTGTTTAAGGTAGTTATTGAAGCACAAAGAGATTTTGAGCCAGGATGGTCATTAGCAGGTATTGTACATACCTGTCTGTGTATACAAAATCATAGAATCGTGGAATTGTTAAGGTTGGAAAAATCTCTAGGATCATCAAGTCTAACCGTCAACCCTGCAGCACCACCATGTTCACCATTAATCTGTGTGTAATAGACTGATGTCATTTTAGGGTGAAATAGGGTTGTTTTGATGAAAAATATGGACAATTAGTAAGATACGTTGTGGGTATCCTTAAGTGTTCTTTGAATTGGAAACACTGATTCTGTCAGAATATAAAGAGAATCTTAAAAAGATAAAAAATAATAGAAACAGACATACAAAAATAATGGACATTTAATAAGTCTGCCTGCATTTTTCCTTGTCTCTGGCTTCAGGCCAGATTGTCCGTGCATAGAACATCCTTAAAATCATAAGCAAATTATACCATATTTTCTTTAGAAGAAATACGAGATTTGGCTCCTCTATCTCCCTTAAATGCTTCAAACTCCCTGGATCAAAGCCCACAGAATCTCTTCTAAGGAGAAATCTGAATGTAGATAATTATGCAGGAAGGTATGAGAACTTTCATGTTTTAGCTTCTTTTACTATTTAAGTAGAAGTTAAAATGAAATAAAAAGATATATCATGTCTTGTCTTGACAGATTTTTTTCCTTTGTTTTGGAATCCAATATTCACATTGTTTCCAAAGGCATAGTGAAAAATTTTATGTAGAGTGAGTTTGTCTTTCCTCCAGTAGTCTTTATACTGAAAAGTATTCTCTTTGAAAAGCAAAACTTTATACAAAGCTTGCCAGTATTGTTAAAATGACACACTTCTTGGTGACCTTTGCTAAATCTGCATAAATATTTCTGTCACTTTTGATTATTTCTTTCTGCATTTTATAAAGTACTCTAGAAAGTTCTGTGCTGTCTCTGTCCATGTGAATCGCAAAACTCATGAATATTTTCTTTTCTGGCAGCAAACTTTTCTGTCCTATACTTGCCCACCCTGAAACAGTCTTCAGCTCTGAACCCTTTGACCCTCTTGGTGATTTCAGTGAAGGGACAGCAGGAGTTATTTGAGCCAGGAAGCTGTACAGCAGAGGATATAATTCACTTGTGAGGGATATAAATTAGTTATCCACGTAGGATATGAGTCAATCAATGTTTGTCTGCTCAACACACTTCTTGGGTCATTTTGCCTTGAATGGCACTTGCCACATCCTACTAACCTCCTGTAGATGTGTGTCATGAAGGCAGCAATAACAATTCCCTTCTTGGACTCTAGCAGAGAAATACTTGCTGAAGCCAATTACAAAATACCTGTTGACAAAACAGAGATCAAGATATTATTTCAGTGTTCTAAGTCCTCTGTATAGCTGGGCTGCTTTACAGCATTGTGCCAGACTATAAATCACATTTACATTAGCTGTAATGCCCTTCTCCATCCCAGTGCTGCATAAGACAGCTTCAGTGTACATGAAAGTGAGACCAGAACAATTTGCATCCATTTGAATGACTTTCTCTGAAGTGACAGCCATTTGAAGCATGATCCCCTAGAGACAAATCAGCAATGTAGCCTGAGATCTTTGCCTGATGTCCACCCAAGTCCCACCATCCCATTCCCAGGCCAGCTTAGTTAGGTTCTGCCTTGCTGCATTCCTGTGTAACCTGCTCTAGGTGTCCCTGCCTTGGCAGGGGAGTTGGGCTGGATGATCTCCAGAGGTCCCTTCCAACCCTCAATATTCTGTGACTGTAATTCTGTGATAAGAAATCTAGCCTAGAATTTGTTGGTGTTACATGGTACTGCACAGGGAACATGGAAAAGCACCCACATAACTGAAGGAAGCTGTTTGGTAGACTGGGCCTGCAACATACAGTAAGAACATCAACAAATGTCAGGCTTGGTAGCAAACTTCAGGCTTGCTCTCAGAGCACCACTGATTCATTGCAGTGGTCAATGTTTACAACATGGATTAATAAAAAAAGGCAGTGCATGTAAAATGATTAAAGTGCTGATCATTCTGCAGCCTGAGGCTGACTCAGGAAAGGATGGTCTCTGCCTTGCTGCTGGGATTGCCTGCCTTGCTGAGGTAGATGTGCATGTGGTCCATATCATTACTGGTGGTGTGTTCTAGAGTTGTTATAAATATACTCAGTTTGGGTCAGGATTTAAAAAAAAAAATAAAAGTGGTCTCTCTGATTTGTTGTAATGATGGTGTGCTGTCTGCACTGTGTCATTTTCCTTACCCTTGTAGTGGGATAACATGCAATTAGAGACTGATGTCAGCCTGTAAAACTTTGGTGCAAAATTTTGGTTGCACCAAAATACCATGCTTCTTAACAAAGCTGGAAGACATGTCCTTTGGCAGCAGCTGCTTGCCATGTGATTTAAAACTTCCTGTCACTATAATTGATGTGTTTTTATTCTTTCCACTTCCTGAAGCCTGATCAGAATTAAAATTGCTGTTGGAATTTCCTGTCAAAGCAACTCATTTATTCGCCGAGCACTGCACTGACAGTACTTTGATTGGACATTGCCTTCAGCTATTCTCGGGCAGAGAGATTGCTGTGAATTATGCTCCTTGCCCAGGTTTGACTTCCCTGCACGCCACATCTGCAAATATATACAGATTGTCCATCATGTGGTAACCTTGTCCTAATGAAAACTCCACATGTAAAATGTTAGATTTGAATATCAAACTTGGCCACCTGCTGGGGCCCTGGCTTTTGTGTTTATTTAGGAAACCCCTGAATTCTTCAACTGATTGTTTCACCATAACTTTCATGTTACCTACCAAAAAGAGCTCTGCTGTATTTCTACACTGAGAATTTATGCTCCTTTTCATATTTCCTTTAGAAAAAGCTAATGATTGTGTGAGATTTTTTTTAATTTTCTGCTTCAGTATACTGCTTGCATTCCTTCCCAGAGGTGGCTGTGTTGTGCTGCCATGTGGCAGTTCTCAGATGTTACTGCAGTATTTGTGCAGGGCTTTGTGAACATCCAGGGTGAAAGATTCTGTGTCAATACAAGTTGTCATTTGCAGCGTGAGTGCAGTGAGGTGGTAGCTGTGGCCATTAGGAGAATGTTAAATTTACTGTTGGGTGAATCATTCAGTTGCCCCATTTGTAACTTTGTTTTCCTGTTAGAGCTGCTTAGAGAATTGCAGGTTATTTTGGGAAGCTGAATAATGGGTAAGTATGGGATTGTTCTTCAGTTATAGCTGACACAAAGTCATTGTCACGTCAGAGTAGAATAGATATAATGATACTTACTTAACTACCTTTGTAAAGTATTTTGATAACCTAGGCTGAAAGGTACTTACAATCCTGTGAACTGTTACTATTATTATTAGAGGCAATATATTTTTTTTAAAGTTCTAACCTACATGATTTTGAGGATATATATAGTGGGCATCTAAATATTCATGTGCAGGCTTTTTCCCTTGACCAAACTGAGTGCCAAGTACTCTTCCAATATTTTAAGGAAATGCCTTAAATTTGACCGTTTTGGCTGGTAGTTGTTGTATGAGGTTGTAAGTGGCCGTCTTTTATTTGCTCTCTACCTGCAGCTGGTGGAAACAGCTCCCACCAGACCCTGGTAGTGGTATAAGTTGATAATTTATTAAATCTACCACTTCTCCCACATAAAAACAAATAAACAGCAACAGCAACAACCAAACAAAACTTTTTTTTTTCCCAAATAGTTGCCTTAAGAATATATTTGCCATATATTCACCATGGTTTTTCTTGTGGTCAGGAACTTGGACTTTCTACTTAACACACACACAAGTAAGCTGCATGCCCCCTGCAAGCCTCTGCAGTGCCTGTAGGAAAAGAACAGTGTCTTGGGCTTTCCAGCTGAAGAAATGGGAATGTGTATGCCGGTGTTTTATGGTAATGGGAGAGGACAGTTAAAAGAGAGGAGCTGTGAAAGAGAGTGGGGTACAGAGGAACTGAGGTTCAAGGATGGATGGTGGAGGAGCAAAGGAAGGGCCTTGCTTTAAAGACTGGTGCCTAATTCCACCTGAGGCAAAATGTCAGGTCTTCCTTCTATTCAGTGTCACTCTGCATTTAGATAAATATGCTATGTAGGAGAAAATACTGAATAATGGTTTTGAAAGAAGATGAAAGAAAAATAAAAAGTCTGTAAGAGAAATGTCCAGCTGTGGTAGGCAGGAGCATTGGCAGGACCATGAAGTTTTACTGACCAAGTGATATAATCAGAAAACTGGAAAAATGGTAATTTTGTGAAGGAAAGCAAAAGTGAAATCCTACTTGGAAAATAAAATGGCCTCTTATTCTGAAGGTCAGGGTAAGGCTATGACTGCTAATGACTCATTTTAGTGCAGAATTTAAGGAAGACTCAAGCTACTCAAAGTTGGTCCTCGGGACAGGACTGGCTGGATGAAACCTCTCAGTAAAGGGAGAATTACAGGGATCTACATACATGGATCATGAGACATGGCAGCAGGCGCTCCACTGGCCAGTCCTTAACAGCAGAGGGAAAGCCAGGACAGCTGATCAAGGCAGAGGGAAACATCACATTTAAAGAATTTCCTCAGGTCACTTACCCTAAGTAGACACCAATTTCTCTTTGGGAAGTTATAGAGATGAGGCTGCACATTGCAACACGCCCAACAAAAGAGGCTCAAATTGAGTCCCTGGCTCTGGCCTGGACTCCTGCCTGCAATGCATGGCAATGGGGGAGCATGGGCAGGCTTCTGAAAAGGAAGGGAAAGGATAGCCAAAGTGACTTCAGTTCTCCTGATGTGGGTTGTGTTTGTTTTTTTTTTCAGGAGAGAGGCCAGGATAAAGAGAGAAGTATAATAAAAAAAAACACAAACAAATACACTCAGAGTGCTGCTTCTTCAGCTGCCACGTCAGCCCAGCTGTAAATGCCCAGTGTAGGAAGAAGCCAAACCAACAGTGCCGAAGGCTCCAGGAAAGACATAATGCTGACACAACAGTATCTGAGCTCCCAACTGATTTCAATCACTAGATAAATATCAGTTTCAACCCTAAATGATATTCTCAAGTAATTGTCCAATGCCCAGTTGGGCTGGATCGGTGTTCCTCTGGAACTAGTTCAGGCCAACTTTAACTGCTTGCGAGTGCGTGGCCAAGAGCAGACTTATGTGCTGGAGCCTGAAATGCCATTAAACAGGCTGTAGTCGAGAGGACAAAATGCCTCGTGTGTTTAGTCTAATACACCATGGGACTTGTTTGCTACAGTTACAGTATTAAAGCTGTAATTATAGCCAGTGAACCGCAGATGTACTGTAGCCACAGGGTTTAAATGGGGTGTTACTGCAGTAGAAACCACCCCCAGTGGGTTATAAGTTCAAAGGGTCATTTTTTGTCTCTCTGTTTAATCAGACACTCAAGCTTACAGATTTCTTATTGATCATCATTAGGTATTGAACATCTCAACCTGTTTTATGTAGGTCCCTTTGATTTGTTTTTAGTTTTTTGCTTCTGTTTCAGAAGAAAGATGATAGCTTAATGATTGCATATGACCATGCAGTCAGTATTTAGTGCATGGTGCAAACAGAATACCACTTTTATGATGTGCTGGGTAGATAGAAGTATGCCACCCTGTAGCAATATTGGGCTGCAGTTCTCAGTAAATAGTGATGTTGATGCTTTGTACTTGAGTTGAGACTGAAAGTCACAACAGAAAACATGGATTTTGGCACAGGAAAGAACAGAGAATAGCCTCTTTGAGACAATGTAAGAACAATACATTTGAAGATGGTATTAAAACATGCTCTTTTATCAATTATTAATGAATGACAGGTTAAGGATTTCTGACCTTAATAGCCATTGCATGCTGGCAGTCTTTATGGCACTGGTCTGAACATGAGCACACACACTTTTACTAACACATATAGGTGTCAAGTCTTGATTTGAAGTGACTGATGAAAAATGTCAGAAGTCATATACTTTTTCCTCCCTGTGCTTGACAGACAAAATTTCATATTGAACGTAAAAGAGATGATAGCTGAATATTGACTTTCCATTTTAGCAGTGAGCATAACAATTTTTTTTTTTCTGATTAAGCAGGACTGTAATGGTTACCATGTAGGAAAATATAGGTAATATTAGACTGAAATATGTCTGTCTAGGGATCCATTCATTTCCCCAAAATAGCTAGTTTCTATTTATATATGAATGTCTGTATGTTTATATATATTTAAATGCCCCATTTGCTACACTGGTTTTAGCTTCTTGTTAGCATCACTTCTTGTTAGCATGATGTTCTACAGCACAAGGCAGCTGCAAAAGTGAAACATGTGTTCAAGAATTTATGCAGTGTCTTTCTTTCATTAAGAGAACTAACAATTATAGGAGTATATTATAAGTTAGCAGTGCTAAGCAGTATGTTATAGCCATGTCTGACAGACATGTTGTTTACATTCATATTTTATATTGGTGAAACTGCAGCTTTTTTATCAACATGACATTTTTCAAATGCAATATTTATGCCTCTTCTTCCATACAGAGGAAACGTAGTCATCTAAAAACACGGTATGTTTTAAATCCACTTGTCTCCTTTTCAATTAGAAAATATTTCCAGTTATTTCCCCAGCAAAATACATAATTCAGCATATTCTGTATTCCAGGCCTTCTATTAGTTGATGAGGGGAAAATTTCTCACCTCGTACTAACAATAACCCATCTTATTTTAATATGGCTGAAACCTCTGTGGGTATGTGCAACCCTCCCTTGCTGCTCTTAGCATTTTCTTTGGGCTGCATGTACCATCATTTTGCATGTACTGTCTCTGACAGTGTCAGTGGGAATTTTTCACAGCCTACCATTTTTCCCAGATGAATATCCTTGCCTAAACTTCTTGAACTGTGATCTCTGTGATCCTCAGAGACAGCTAAAAATACAAAATCTTTTCTTACATACATATACCCCAGGGAGATGGTGTGATTATGAGCTCCAAAGTCTAATTGCACTGCATGTGGAATAAATATATATGTGGCTTGAAAAGACATCTCTGACACAGAAGTAAACAAATAAACAAGTAGTTAGTTAATCCATCTGAATATTCTGTCCTTAAAGAAAGCTACCTTGCATACAGTACAATCTATTGTAGTATACAATCAACAGTGCAATATGCAGGAGATATTTGGTAACATAAATGCCAGCCTGGATCAAATCTGAGATCCATCCAATATAGTACTTTTATTTTCAACAACATCCAGAATGAGGTATTTCAGAGAAATGTTTCAGCAGCTCAGAGCAGGCAGAGGTAGATAATTCCTCCCTCTTTTCATCACACTCAGAAAAGATCTCTCTTAGTAAATTGAGATTGCTTTAAATCCTGAAGCATAAGGTTTCATTTTTGTTCCCATACTCTTCCTTTAAGCATTAACTATTACAAACCTGGATATTACTACTCTTTCAGTACATGCCTACGCTCTCATAAGACCATAACCCCAGTAACATCCTGTCATAATGAGCTCCAAGGTCCAATTACACCTTGTTTGGAAAAACGTATTTCCTCCTTTCAAGTTTGAATTTGCTGCTGTTCAGTTGTACAGACTATTCTCTTGTTCTTGTACTGTGCAATAGGAATTTCAAGCTACAGCTTAGCAGTTTTATGTTGTAGATACACTAGTACCTGAAACTTATCATAAGCTGGCTCTCCAAATATTAAAAGTTTTCTCTTATTCACCAGTGGATCCATGTAGATAAAAGTAGGAAGAGACAAAACCCACCACCTTTAAGTATAGAGTAAGAGTGCTAATGCCCAGCAGAGACTTTTCACCAGCCCAATGGTTATTTAGGGGGACTCTCCTAAAGTCCAGAAGCACCTAGCAAAGATCTCAGTGGATGCTGTGTTTATTGCTGCCTGAGCCAGACCCTTCTAAGACCCCAACTGCAGCCTGATCACTGAACACAGCATCTGTCTTACCCAGCTTGCTATAGAGTTCTTCGTTTCTGTTGGTTGCTGGAGTTGCCTGTGTAGTCAGGGACATCTCTAGAGAGCAGCAACATAAGAATCTAAGGTGGGATGAGCTGCCTTAGGAGATGCCTATTTCAGCCTGTTGACCATATGGAAAGCCCAGATAGCTTGCTTAAACTGAATTCAGGTAGGAGCAAACCCACCCGTGTCAGCAGGCAGCAGCTGTGGAGAGCACAGTGGGTCCCTGGCCCACAGTCACGTATGACACATTGTGTGGCAGGCTCTGCAGCAGGCCAAGTGTTTGGAAGTTGCTTTGGGAAAGAGAACATATCCATGCAGCTGGCTATGTGCTTAGTAATCACTTCCCAGTGGTCGAAGTTGTCTTCCACATTTAGATGGTGCAACTAAAACTAGGCAGACCCCTGATTACTTCCTATTTCATGCAATTGCAGGTTGTAGCAACGTTTTTCTTTTGCTGTGCTTATGTTTCATCAAGCTTTCAAAAAATACTAGGTGGCAAGATGGAAATAACTCCACATAGCTTAGATGTTTATTAGTGTGTAATTCAGAGTCTATTTTAGAAGGATATGTTTGTGTCTGTTGATGATGAGCTGATGTGATCATTATATTTCTTCTCTACATTGGCATGCTTTTTAAAATCCTGAAGAGGAATTTTTTGACTGTGTATATTCTAGAATTTCTGCCAATGATTACACAAAAGTTTTTCTGAACAAATTTAGTTAAGAAATAGTAAAAAGTACAAACAGTACAGAGTGAACATAGCTTGTGGTTTTTGTGGGCTTAAGGCAATTAATTAATTCCAATGGAGAAGGCATCAGCATGCAGACAGGCTGGTAGATTGTCACATTATCTTAAAGGAGCTAAGTAAATAAAATGGACCCATTCAATATTATTATTGCACTTAAAACAAAGGTTGAAAATTAGTGAGCAGGAACTAGCAAAAAAAAAAAAAGGCAATGGCTTTGGTAGTTGTATGATTTTGTAGATTGATTTTCTGTGTAATATGCTTTTGGTTGTGCTGTGGGGAGTGATATATTTTTTGTGTTGTCTTCTCTGCAGTAAAATCTGCATTTCTCTAGATGTAAAATCTGCATTTCAACTGTTCTGCACTTCCTATTTTACCAGAAAATTACAAACTTCTTCTAGATTTGAAAATGACATCATTTTATTAAAGTTAATTTTTACCTAGATGTACAAAATGAACACAATTGATCCATATCTCATTATCCCAATTCTCGGTAAACTTCTTCCTCTATTTTATCCTGGTTTTACTGTTGTTAGACTCTCAATCATAATTGCACTGACTGCATTTTTATGGAGTTCAGCAGTCAGCTCCTTTGTGTTGCTCATTTAGACCTATGGAATGTACCTTAATTTCAGTAACAGTGAGATAAAATGGGATTTCAGGAAACGCTTGTGTGGTCAAATGGCTTTGACACATGTATGTGACAATGGGAGAGCTGTTTCTGGCAAGTGGCTCTGCCAACAGTCCATGCCATCTGACCATTACACTGGGTGTGATAACAATGAAATATAATTCTCTCTGAGGAGAATATGAAGGGAAAAAGGACCCACAAATGTCACTCACACTACTCAATTCTTGGCTGAATAATGCATGGCTGCCTAGAATACCATGGAGATGGAGATTATAGAGGAAAAAAGAGAAAGGCAGCACCTCTCCAAGAGGAACCCAGGGTTCTGGATGGCATCCTGCTAGGACCCCGCCAGATTTAGAGACACTTAAAAAACATGTAATGGGCACTGTGAATGCTACCTTTATAAATTTAGACTGATTGTAATGGCCATGAAAAAAGGAGATTCCTCGTGCATCTGACCCTTACTATTTTAAGTGTCCGTTCTGTTAATTGGTGCTATTGGGATGTGGAGGGCCTTATGCCATGCACTCCCCTGCAGTGAAGGGCTCCCAAAGCCCAGCTCTGAGTAGGTCCTCTTTGCTGGGAAGGAATGCAGGGCTGGGAGAAAGTTGTTTTCTGAGATGAATTGTAGTTGTTTCCAGACGGAATCTGGCATTATTTTCTGCCATTAAAATAAAAACAGCTGAATTCGTTTCTGGATATGAATTCTTTTGGTGCACTAAAAATCTCAGCTGTCTCAAGCCAACCATTCTTCTGAGGCCATTATGGAGATACAGCAGAGGAGAAGGTACAATAGATTGCACTGTATTCCCCCCAGTGAGTTCTTTGGGAGATAATATTAGCTAAAGCAATTTGGAGCAGCCCTGAGGCTGCACTCTGGTTCCAAGGCTTGGGAGGGTGCGAAGGCATAAGGGTGAGTGAAAGGTATAGAAGCATGGCTTAGGACCTGAGCCAAAGTTACTGCAGTCAGGGGAAGTCTTTCTCTTGACTTCAAAAGGTTTTGAATCAAGCCCTAAGGACGAAGGAATTGAAGTCTGACTGGTTGAATTATAATACCAGAAGGATTTAGCTTCTCTTACAGAGTTAAATTTCATCCCTCCTTAGCTGTGAGACAGAAAGAAGTGTGTGAAAAGTGCCAGTTGCCCCATTTCTCTGAAAGAAAATTTCTCTGAAAACCATCTTATCTATTTTCCTGGGATGCTGTTCATGATCATATATTATTTTGTACACAGTGAAGTAGTTTCATGAAACAAGCTCTTGTCCAGTTTTTCAGATAAAAGGGCTGGATACTCTTTTCATAGGTGTGATTGGTTGAATGTAATCTCTTTTAAACCTAGAAAAAAAACCTTGAAATTCTGCTGAGAATTTGATAAAGGGGAGTTCAGCTTAGTGCTATTAGAAAGCGTCAGAGTTTTGTGGACATGATATTGATTTGTTTTCATATAAACTAAAAATTGCAGCTGCACATAAGAGCCAGTTTGACTTTCAGTAACCCCCAGGGAATTGTTTCTTTCTCTGTAGAATAAAAGGATGCAAGTCTCTTGCAATCATGTTGTCTTTTTTGTAGACTCTGTAAGAGTTTGGTTGTATTTTTTTATCTGCGTTCAGAAAAAGGCAAAATCATTAAGTGAATCTATAGGAAAGAAATAGGCTATTAATAAAAAATTTGCTATGTAAATATGAACAAAATTGTTTATAGGATCTGGGGTTTTGTTACTTTTTTTTCTTCTGTCTTAATTCTCTATCTCCAGTTTGGAAGTTTCTTTAAATAGTGTTGTAAGTAGTCTGTACATATGCAAAGGTGTAGTTGAGGAATGAAACTGTGTTCTTTTGAATTACAAAGAAGTTAGTGTAATCTGTCATAAGGAAGCAAAGGTATCAGTAGCGGTGATATTCTACAAACAATTTCATAAATTTAAAGTTAGATATTTGTTTCAAACTTTTGCAGTACACTAATGACTACTGATAGTTGTTTGTGAAATCAGTGTTTTTGCTTTAGCGGCTGAGATTTTTTTTAATGGGTTAGTTTATTTCAATCTGAAAGAAGAGTTAGTTCTCTGTATATGACATTGAGGGATGTTTAAGTATGTGAGCTTTTTTTTAACTGTAACATTTTGGGAACGTACTGAATTGGTATATTTTGAAGGGAATAACACGTTAAAGCCATTAGATACATGAAACTGGATTCTGTGTACTGGGTGCTAACAGCAGAAACCTCACACAACACTGGAGCACCAGTTTAACTGTTTCTTGTGGTCTGACACACAACTTGGCATGTAGGGTACATGCCTCTGAGACGGACTTTTCATGAGAGTGAATGACATCTCTTTGTAATGTACTCCATGCAAAATCAGCAAAATAGCAGTCTTCAGTTTCATCACTTATAGACTTCCCAGGCAAAATGGTGTATTTGCACAGAGATGCAAAATGAAAGAACAGAGGAAGTTTAACCACAAACATCTTGATAAGTATACAGACATCATTCTCCTGAGACTGTGCTGTGCTGCAGCACTGAAGAATCTTGAACTACTGAGCTGGTATGAAAGATGAAACATAAACCTCTACCATTGTGTTTTCATTGTGAATATTGGAACAACAGTACTAATTCTCTCAGTCTGTGTTTTTAGACTGTGAAGGTCAGTGTGCATTGCAGTGGTTGGTTTCATTCTCCTTGCTCTATTAACATGGAAACTGCAGTGCTGCAAGTCATTTGCCTCTAGCAACATGAACCAGTGGCAGAGGCAGGACTTGCTGTCCATATCCTTTTGTTTTCCATTTTTCCAGTTACACCATATTTTCTCTGATAGTATCTGTGGAACAGTAAAAGATCCTGTTTTACAGTAATGTGTAGGGCTTTATCTAGAAAACTGCAAGGAAACAGCCAGTAGAGTGTGCTGCTCTCTCATGATGGAACAGAAGAAAATCTTTAGTTGGTTTGCTTAAAACCTCCAGAATATGTTTTCTTTTTTCTTTATTACTCCTTAATGTAAAATTATTCTTACTGGGTTAGACTTTCGATCCCTTTACCATTGCCTTTGCTGGAGTGGAACTCAAAAAATCAGCAGGTAAAAAAATTTGAATTGTGTAGACTGACAACCCCAAACTAATACAGTATAGGAGAGCAGTGGAGTCAGATTATCTCATTTTTATTCCAGCCTGAAGTTCCTATTTTGAGAGTCCCATTCATGAAGGTCCAAAAGGAGTGTTTACATTCCCCCTTTTCCAGCTGACCTTACCAGTTATCCTCTGACCCTGTGTTATGATCTCAAAACATCTGTGCAACCCTGGTAACTTCAGTGTTTGAGGGAGGGATAGGGAGGGGGAACTGAAGTTGTACAGGATCTTTCATCGCCTTTTGCTTTGGTTATACAGACTTTGCAGTATTTTTTGTGCCAGAGAGTGCATAAGAATATTTAAATATTTATATTTAAATAAGGATATTTAAATATGTATACATTATAAATACTTATATTCTAATGAATTGTTTCTGAAAGACTCTGTGTCACTACTATATTATCTTTTACAATTTTGTCATAAGGGATTGTTTTTTGTTTGCTTTTTTACAAATAACTTATTAGAAACAGCATTGCTCAGTGTGTCCAAACTTTTTCCTACACAACATTTTCCCACCAACTGGGAATGGAGGTGATGAGCATCCTTTGCAGCTGGTGGGTGCCACTCTTGGCTGGCAGATTAGCTGGCACAAGATGTGTTGTGACAGCATGAAAAATGTCATGCGTTGGCAAATGAGCCCATGCCTTCTACCACGCATGCTGCTTTTGGACTGGGAGTTCGAAAGAAGAAAACATGAGTCATGCCTCAGAGTGCATGGGTTTTGCTGCTCACTATAATTTGAATAAGCCTCCATCTTCACTGCAAAGATTAGGAAAAAGCATTGTAATAGTTCTTAATCTTTATTTCTGGTAAAATTAATAAACAGCAAGATTGCCCCTTATCATTGTAAGTTGCACAGCATACACTTTAAAATCTGACTTGTTTTCAGGCTTAATGAAACAGGATTTCTCCAGATTATTATTTTGGCTTTGTATCAAAAAATATTGTCTGTCATTATAACAAGCCTGTGCCATTAGTACAATCTTAATTATTTAATTAGAATCATGAAACTGGAAACATTATTTTTTCCTGTATTTATTGGCACCAAAAAAAATCAGTCTATTAGAAGAAATTTTATTTCAACATTAATGAGTTGAGCTTTATGGAAATGATGGGAAAAGTGGCCACAGTTTAAAAAAATGGACTCAATAGGTAAAACTGTAAGTGTGTGTGAGATCAAAAGAGAACAGTACTCTGATGTAGACAGCTCTTCATGGCTTGTATAAACAAGTGCTCCTGTTGTTACTACCTCTGTTGGAGCTGCAGGCGTCAAAATGATCACAGAAAACACCATGGAAAAAGGCAGATTTAGCAAATGCCTGAGATGACTGAGGGAAGATCACAGCTTTCCTAATGACATTTATTTAACTTCTGCAACCATATATTTAGCAGGATAGGAATGGACTGACTTAAGTCATAATGAGCCTTTGAGGACCTGAATGCATCAGTGCCAGAGGATGTAGCAAAATCAACGTGAGGGATTTTACTGCCTAATACAGGTGCCATTTCTGTTAACATATAGGGGAAATACTTCTGGTGTGGTTTCCTGAAAATACTCTAGCCATGGCTACACACTCAGAAAGTAGACAAGTCAGGCTTTTCCCATATGCTCTGTAGCAGGGAAGGCAATGCAAAGAAAGTGTGACACTTCTCTGAAACCATGCTGGCTACACCTATGCTGTGTGTAGGCACATGGGGCTGATTCATAGAGCACAGCTCTCTTCCCTACCTGTGCTCCCACTATTCATAGCGTGCACTGTGGGACATATCTAGGGACACTCTCTTACAGGGTTAAGGGAGCTCAGGCTTCACCTCTTCCACGTTCTGGGTCATACACAAGCACATGTTGCAGCATGGATGATGCACAGGCATCTGGCTGCACGTGGAATTTTGGCACATATGGGAACTCTTGTCCCACAGTTATCCCCTTCCTCCCCTTAGTAATATGTCATGCAGGCACACCATGATCAACCCCTTGCCAGAGACAGAGTTTACACATCTGTGTTTTGATCCCAGTCTTGCACTGAATCTTTGCCACAGCACCTCCTGATTTCTGGGCTAGGAAATTAGTCCAATTCTTTCTGCAAGTATTCATGCTTTTCATTTTGTCTTTGTTGCTCTACAAAGCTTTGCTTTACATTACAAAGCATGTTGCTTTACAGCTCATGGTTTTGTTGCCCATCCTAAACTCCCTCTCCCACCCCCACACGAAAAAAAAACCCAAAAACTAACAACCAAATTAAACAAAAAAAGCAAAAAATAGCTCAATACCAACCCAAAAACCCCAGATGTACATGCCACTTTTACTGTAATCCATGGGAGCTGCACAACCGACATACTGACATGAATATAGGATTTCATGCTCTTATCATGTGGGGTACTGTAAGAAATGACTTTATATAGCTTTTGCAGCTTGCTGTCTGTGAGCATGCCTAGAGTTTATACACTAGACAATAGTGCTCAGGAGCTGTGCCTGATATAAAATATTTTGGTTAAGTAAAATTCCATGATGCAAAAATATACTAGATTCCTAAAAGAAGGTAGAATTTAGTACTGTAAGATTCAGTCAGACACCATCTCTAATGCTGGCATTTTTGCAGTGAGGAAGAAAATGGAAAGAGAGTGTGCTTTGTGTGCTTGTCCTTTCCCTATGTGCCTTTGTAATATAATTACTAGGTAAAAATGTAACAGCATAACAAAAATGGCGTGCCTGAATTAAGTACAGCCTACTGCATGCATGCATCGGAGCAGAGGCTTCTGTTAGATTCCTTGTGTCCCTGTGCCACTTGTGAAGTAGGTGTGTGGTTTTATTCAGCAGCAGAGTCCAGTACCTGGCGTGCATTTACACAAAGACTCGGATTCTGCAATAGGTAGCAGCATGCTTTAGTCATTGCTGTATTTCTTATAGACTTTGTGAGAGCAAATGCTCCTGTGGTATTTGCTTCCAATAACACCCACTGTAGTTTTTCCTTGGCACTTCAGCTTTCCTTTTCATATGGCTTGCTCCTGTTTAAAAGAACAGTATATATTTAGTTTGTTGACAGAGCTATGCTTGAGTAACACTGTCTGGGGTGACAGACTCGAGTTCCCAGAATATAATCTGAACACCAGCCTCATTATCCCAGATATTGACACAACAGTCACCTATGCCAGACAGAGGAAATCTATCAGATGAAGTACATGACTGCTACAGCATCATTACAGTAAGACTAAACAATCTGGAACACTTCAAATTTTAGAGAGAGAAGGGCTGTGGCATGCATCTTATACAAGGAAAAAGTAGTTGAACAGTGGTTGTACAGTGAGAGCTCTGATGTCCTAAGGTGGAAACTCTTCTCTCTCCCCAGCAGGCTCTTGCCTTGAGGTGGTCAAGGTACAACACACAAAAGAACATGTGGTTAAACGCCGGTGGCTTTCGGCATCGGTCCAGGAGAGCTCAAACCCTGTGTGTCTGTATGCATAGCAAAACACCTCAACCACGAAGCTCTGTGTGTTCTTGTAAACATCTCTCTTATTTATACACATGATATTTGCACACTCCCAGTGTATAGCTTTTGTCCATGTGAATCCCAGTGTTTGCGTGCCTGAGGGCCAGTGCGTAAAAACTGCACCCACAAAATTACCTGTACCTAAACCAGGTTATCTTGGGTCTTTGAAAATGTGACATTTGCTGTTTCAGGGAGGCATTTTATCCTCAGAAATAAGTGCAAAATTATGCGACTGCAGTGTAATCTAGGTTTTCTAATAAGAGACACATTATACATTTTTTGACCCTTAGGATATTGTAGAATGATCATTTTTGGAGAAGTTTATCAAGCTAGGTATAACTAGAGCTCTGACAACTATCTGAATAGTTTTTTAACCTAGGTTTCCCAGCACAGACAATTAACATTTTAACTAGCATGTGGTTACATTTTCTTCCCCAGGTTTAATCACTAAACACTGGAAATCTTAATCTCATCAAATGCAATCAAAGAATTTTGTATAGTAGCAATTAAAAGTGTAAAACTAGCATTCGAGCTATAGCAAATTAAACAGCTGCATGGGAGTATTTTTAGCAGTAGTTCCAATCAAAATGCACAAAAGCCTTTTCTTTTTTTGAGGAATATCTGCCGGGTGTAGCTCTGGTTTCCATAATTCAACAACCTCACTAAATATACACACATACTTTTAAAAATTCAGTTACAGAGAAGCAAGAAACTATATTTTTTCTACCAGGCAAGTCGGGTGAAAAAGTTCAGAAGGCTTGTGCTGACTGAGTTGCTTTTGCAGAAGGGGAGCTTCCAGCTGTAGTTGAAGTGTTTAAATAAGGAAACCAAGAACTACTTTGTTGTTTCTGTTACTTTTACTGTACTTCATGTGTGGCATTGAGTTTTCTATATTGTAAATGCCACACATGAAGCCAGAGGACCTTGCTTCTCATCATTCCTAGCTCCTGCCACGTTGTGGCAGTAGGTCTTTCTATTTATTTTACTTTTTTAACTTTTTTTTTTTTTACTGAAATGCCCTAGCTTTTGTGTATGTCAGCCAACAGAGTCCTACATAATCAACTATGTAATTAACCAAGAGGTAGTTCTAAGCTTCAAGTACCAACATGTTCCACATCCCTACTCCGTTTAGAGACTGAATGAAGAAATTTGGAGGAATTTTAGAAGCCTGTGCAATTCTGAATTGCTCAGCTGTGGGAATTTGCCTGCATTCCCCAAGTCTGGGAGATTTAAGAGACCTGTCTTGGTATGCAATGACACCTAGAAACATGGAGAGGGTCACAAGTTTTGTTTTAGTCCAAACCATGTCTTTTAACCAAGCATTTGAGTGCAGGATGTAGAAGTTACTAGAGTGATATGAAGACGATACAAAGGGACAATGTGGGTCCAAGGCATGAGTAGAGGAAGCAGTTTTGGAGTAGGGATTGGGTGGGAAAGCAAACTAACACCATCAGTGTATGGGCTCATGGAGAAACAAATACAGCCATGGAGCTTGATAACTGTGTAACTGAGAGGTGGGGTCCCAGCCTCTCTTCAGGCTAAGCAGAAACTTGATCACTCAAGTTATCTTGAAAAAGCTGGTGACCAAAAAGATCATGCGAGTTAGAGTACGTAAAATAAACTGACACGGTTTCATATCCAGGTCTCCCCTCACCTTCTTTGTATGTTTGTTTTCTGAAAAGGAATAAAATAAATGAACACCCTGGCACCCATTGGGACAGACTTCCTAATATATACTTAGGGAACCTACCTCTTGGAGGTTTTGTGTTGCCAGCCCTGGGCTGAGACACAGTATTCTCTTCCATTCTTCTAGCTTCTCCATCTTCCTCTGTTTCACTCTTTGCTCCATCTGGCTTTTGGTCATTCCTGCTGTTTTACAGATCTCCTGTAAATCAAAGCTGTTCTCCCTCCCCCAGTGATTCAATTTGTTGTTTATCATGAAATGCATTAGCTTAAAGTTAATGAACTTCCACTAGAGCTTTTTCCTTTTGTTTGCTGCCATGAAGCATCAATCAGTATCACAACAGTAAGTGCTAGTTTGGTGTGGATGACATCTTTAGAAGTAGGGATGCAGCTGAGGAGGTGAAGGGAAGTGGCTATTTAGAGCTCAAGTCATCAATTAAATTACTCAGTGATAAAGTCACTGTCTTGTTCTTTAGCGATGTTCATGTCATGTTGCTGTGTGGGGAGGTGGTGATGCATCATTACACTCCGGTGCTTGGTGATGTCTTATCAGTGCTGGAGATATTTTGGGATAGTGCCAATATTCTGCAAGCTCTGCAGGCATGAGATGCTATAACAGGCAAGAGAAATAATTACTAAATCACCACTCCCCTTACACTGTGAGCCAGGGCTGGAACTCAGCTTTCTTTTAAACACATTTCCCAGAGTGACAGAGGCAGCTTCCTTGCTGCTACCAAAACCGCATTCTCTGGCTGGCTGGAGAACATGTTTTTCATATGTCTTTATGCCTGCTTCAGGAAGTGACATTAGGTTTTTCACAGCACTTTTGAAACCTTTTAGACAATCCTATAAATAAAGAAAACTAGTGTTGCTTCTAGTTGTGTGCTACTGCTAGCACACTGTGAGTGCTCCAGACCTTGGCGTTGCTGTCTTAGACCCTGGTCTCCGCCTAAAGATTTACTCTAACTTGAAAGGAAGGGATGTGACCTTGTTGACCATTCCCCTGAGAAGGTTCTGCAGAGGAAGTGTGAATTGGAAAAATACGGACATTCAAAGTGGGGAACAACCATTTGAAGAAGGGAGGGACTCAAGAGCTTCCACATTACTTCATCAGCTGGCTTGCTCCCTAAACTCCCTCTAGCATGGAAAGCCTAGAAATGCTCTTAGACACCTAGCTAGGACAAAATGTCTGTGCACTGTCAGCCAGTCCTTGCTGTAGCAATGTACAGTGTGTAGTGTTCACTTAAATTCCCATGATTAAACATTTCTCTTGCCCAAGTCTGCTGCTTCTGAGTTTTGTAGACTCATGCTTTTGGGAGCTGTAGCATGCACTAAAAACTATTTTGCTGTTAACAATCCGCATGAAAATAGCATCGTAAGTATATGGAACACATGATTACAGTGGCATTAATTAAAAATACTTATCGGTTTATCCTGTTGCGAGTGCCTGAAGAGCTTTCTAAGGAATTTTACCAGCAGCACTGGAAATTATTTGTCAATGAATGATGAAAATATTGGGTTGTTTATATTTCAAGGATATCCTCTTAATAAGCAACTGCTTCCCTGCTGCCCTCCTTAAATTTTTTCCCCATTCAGAAAGGTGTTGAAGGTGGGGTTCCACGGTGGGAGTTAAGATACCATGTTTATATTTCTAAAAGCAAGCTGTAGCCCTTAGAGTTTGTCTCCAGCTGAGAGAAGCACACATTTAGAAATTACAACATTGGTATTGGCTATTCGGAGCTTTAGGAAGTGGCTGAGAGCTGGCAGTCAATTAAAACTGGGCTGGAGTTCAATATCAGAGTTAAGCTGCCTGCTTTTGTAGGATATGTTTGAATCTCAGGCTGTGCTGCAATATGGTTTTGATGTAGAAGTATGTAAAAAGGAAATGTAACCCTTAAGAAGCTGTCTGCATTTTCTGGTACAGACAGGTTGTTCTACATAACTCCAGGACCATATTTGGTCTGGAAAGTCATACCCCATGTACTGTGGTGCTGATTCTGATCCCATTTTTTGTGGTGTAAACATGGGGTAAAGCTGATAACTTTGTTCCTTTGAGCGAAGAGCTGTGATACATATATTTTGGAGTATGTCTTTCTGTCTGCAGCACAATGCTGGCTTTTGAGTCTGTGCTATGCAGTGTCAGAAATAAGAAATAGTGCTTCTGCTTGACAAGGAAAGATATAATCCATGTATTCTGTAAATTAATGTGGATGTGTAGTGGTTTGATCCCCAGACTTCCCAGCTGTGACATGGAAGATTTGCCTGACTGTAGCAAATCTCTCCGCCCAGCATTTTTAACCAGCTGGTTTCTGCAGCTGAATTCACAACTGCTTTCATATAAGGACCCTGAATTTTTCTTTTTACTTTTTTCGATTGTATATCTGTGGCCCCTTTCAGTGGACAGTGTTAGTAATTAGCCACATTGGCTCAAAGTGAGTGTGATGTCCAGTTCTGTTAGGGCTACCACATTCACTATTCACTGGAATAATATTGCTCTTATCAGACAAAGCAGATCAGACTTGTAATCCAGGGACCTCTGGGGATTTTTTCCTTCTTTTCCTGGCATGGTTTGGGGCTTGTAATAAGAGCGCTTTGGGAGCATTTGCCGCACTGTTGTGTATGCATGAAAAATACCACCTCCCGGCCCCATGAGTCGGAGAACAAGTTTCAAAAAGGAATATTTGCCCTAAGGGTTTTCCCCAAAGACACTGAAACTAATTAAAGGGCTCCCATTAACTTCAAGAAGTTTTGGATCCGATCACTGGTGTTTTTTTGTTTTCAGAGTGCTGCCTGTAACAGAGGTTTTTGAGCCGTGGTGCAAGGCAGCCTCACTCCAGTGGCACTTCTGTTCCCAGCAGAACAGGCCACAAATGTGTAAAACAGATTCACCTCTTTGTAAAACCATTCTCAGATGAAACCATTTAAAGTTGCTTTAAAAAGAAAGGAAATCATTATTCCATTTGCTTTAAGGGTTAATTACACTGGCTAACTAGACTGTGCAATACAGAAAGGATCCAGGGATCTTCAACCTAGGAGTGAAGTCATGCCCCTTACCAGTAGAGAAAAGAATGGTAATTGCCTGCTGTGAGTATAAATGTATTTTGCTGGCTAGCAAAGAAATGGCATTGACAACTGGCAAACCCACTCTGCTGAGGAAGAAATGTATTTTTGAGGCAGGCATGCAGCCAGCATTTTCATTTGGGAAGTCTCATAAGTGGAATCAAAACTCTTGCGGAGGTAACATGAAACTGTGCGTTCGAAGGTTGGTTTTTTTAATCCCACATTTAATTCTGTCAACATTTCATGCTGGAATAAGAAAAATATTCCTTAGGTTGGTTTTAGTCAATCCCCCTCATCTTGGTTTCTCCCCTCACCCCAGTTGCTTTCTCCACCCCTCTCCTCAAGACTTCTTTCAGCAACGCATTTGTTTAGAAAGCAGTGGTCCTTAGGAAAATGGTGATATGGTCTCCTCTGAGAAAAGCTGTGTGAGCAGCACCCAGTATTTTGAACCTGGCCCTGATTTGGGGATCTGTTGAAGACCGTGGATTCACATAGGAAGAGTGGTCTGGTGGGCAATAGACAGGTCCAGGTCACCTGTGGCGCACCCATGTCTTCTGCAGCCCTTTCGGCTCTCACATAGCAATGGCAGTTTTGAGATGAAGTAAGAATTGTAAAACCACCATGTGATAGGGAAATTCAGTTTAGATGAAAGGGCAGAGCTGAGACCTTAAAGATGGGGCAAGTCTTACACAGCCCATCTAATAGTAGTAGGCACAGAAATTACCTGTTTTAGTGCATTTAGGAAGAGAGTCCTAGGGTCATGTCTGTAAATACATTTAGGTCTTATTTAGGTCTAAGATAAGTAGACATTGTAATTGATTCTTTACAAGCCTCAAGGTGGCCATACTGGGACTTGTTTGGTATTGAGGTCTTCTGAAAATCTTCCCTACAATGTAGATTTGCACCTAATCTTTTTTACTGTAATTAAGAAATGAGAACTTGTGAAATATTAGCCCTCTGCCATTGTGCTTAAGGATTTATAAAGAGCTGAAACTTTGACTCATAAATCTGTATACAGGCACTTAAACAAATAGCCTGGTTACCCAAAGTGCTGAGCACGCAGCCTTTCCAGTTGATTTTCTAGGGTTTGGCCTAAAAAAGGCTTATAGAGCTGAGCTCCCATTCTTTCCTTCCCTCCCACTCTTTTTAGTGGTTTAAACTGTGTTCCTCTCTATAGGGCTTCACTTTGCAGTGATGTCTGCTGCATTTGCTCTATGTCACTTGCAGAGAGAATCACTAAAATATGTTGTATGGAGAGTTTGAAAATTGCAGGTATCCTGCATTTGCCTTAAGATGATGCCCTTTCTGTACCAAAAGCTGCATTTCATCAAAATTCTTTGACAAACCAGTTTTTACCTAAATGTCTGCTATTCTTTATGTCACCATGCTTCAATGTACAGCGTGTTATTGAAGCATGTTGTTGGTGTTTGTCTATTAGGAATTAGACTAAAGTCACCTTCCTACTTTGTATACTCTGGTGAACAGCTTTCAGGTAGCAATTGTGTCTTGCCATCAGACAGAATTTGATTCACAAAAGTCTTCAAGACCATTTCTTGGCATCATTCATTTCTCCAGTCATTACTCTTCCTAAAAACTTGAACACTGCAATAAATATGCCATTGTTTACGATTTAGCTTGGAAAGTCCATTATGTTCAGTCTTCTGATCTTTGTTGGTACATTTGGTGTGGTTCTTTATCACAAAGAACTACAACTTAAGGGAAATAAAATAACTATTTGATGCTGTAAGTTTCTAATAGGGCACCTTTCCCCTCTCCCCTCCAGCACCCCATTTTTAAAAGAATTCATAAATGAGCAAACTTGTTGCCAGAAAATTGGTTTTTTGGGGCCTTTCTGTTTGTTACAGAACAAGTATCATAACAAAGTACAAATGTACAACAAAAGGTTGTGTAAGAATAGAAGAACCTTTGAAACAGAAGCTAGAGAAGGCATTAACATGAACTTTAAAAAACTGTTTGGTAGCAAGAAATAAATGTTGGGGATTTTTCTAGAAATGGTTCGCTGTTGTGCTAAAGTTTTCTGTTCTGGCAATTTTGTGATGACACTGCCATGGCAAGACAGAGAACAAAATAAAAATTTCTCAAATTCTTAAAAGACTAAAAAAATTTCAGAAGATTGTTCACACCAGGAAGAAAGAAAAAACAACAAAAAAGGAAGATATTTTAATAGTCTGTCTGGATTTCCTCTAAACAAAGATGAAAGCAATTTTGCTGGGATTTCTTAGAATGGATTGAGATTTTTTTGCCCTGCACTGTTTTATAATACTGCCAAAAAATGTAGTTGATAGAGGTAAATACTAAAGATAAAATACATTTGTTGTTAACTCTGGGAAATATTTTTTGTCTTTTTACAAAAGCATGTATAATAACTTTAATGGGATTGAAAAGTGAGGGGCAGACAGAAGTTCTCTATGGATTCAGGGATACACTGCACCTGCCTACCATTTTGTTTGGCCTGGGTATAAATAGAGGTCTTTGGATCAGGTTGTCACCAATCTCTCATCTTTCATTATTATTCAGTAATTTAATCCACAAAATACTTTAAGTGGTATATTATGACCCTTTGATTTCTAAATGATTTTCTTCGCAGATCTTTTTGTCCTTGTGTGTTTATTGCATTCCTGTGCACATGGAGGAAAGTCTGGGTCTACTAGCGAGGACAGAGCAGTTTTCCAAACAGAAAACAGTTCCCTCTGACTTTTGAATTGTAAAGTACTTCTAAAGGGAGACTTTTAAACATCAGAGCAGAACTGAGCATGAACAGACATTGCAGGACAGAGTCCTTCAGAAGCAGGCCTGCTTTGTGCCTGGACTTGCACTCACTGAAATTATAAGGGAGGTGTGAAATAGAGCTGTGCTTGGGGTGTGTAAAATAGGCCTCTGAATGAAAATGAAATGTAGAAGGAGGTTCTAGATGTGTTTCATTACTGTAGGCTCTGGAAGAATTACAGATGTAAAAGAACACCCCCCCTTTCCACACTAGATACAGGTAGCTGCAGCTGCAGGGAGAGCACATCGGTCTCAGGCTGTCAAAAAGAACTGAACAGAGGCCTCAGCTACAAACACTGTAGCTGTACTTGTTTGTTCAGAAATGCATTTTCTATAGTAAAATGAATTTAGAATTTTATTAGTAAATGCTGACAATAGGAATGTTCAAATAAAAAAATCTTGTCTGTCCAAAATTTAAACAGCTCTTATGTTTGAAGACCCAGTTAATGTAATTTTTAGTCAGTTTTCACAGGATCAAGTAATGCTTGAGGCCAGAAGGGGCTCCAGGAGATCATCTACTCATCATTTTCCTCTATTACCTTTTGCACTTGAGTAAACCCATGAAAAAAATGTGAGAAAGCTGCTAAATACTGCCCTAAGTTAAACCTGCGAGACATGGAAATTTGAAAGCAGAAAGATTTTCTTGTATTTCCAATGTACTTTCAGAAAAAAATAGATGTTGAAATGAAGTCCTCCAAACTTTGGAGAAATATCTGAACTCTGGGACAGTCACCAAAACCAGACTTGAAAAAAAAACCATTTAAAAAGAGTATTAATATGCAATGAACGTTTATGAAATAGGTGAAATTGACATCTGTGAATATTGAATGTCTCTGGTTAAGAGCAGAGCTGTTGGCAGTGTAAGTTCAGTCCATGTTTCCTCACGTGAACTATGTGCCCTGTGTCCACAACCTTTAAAATCTTCCATTCTGCTGAAGGATCACTCAAAAAAGTCTCACTATTCCTTGCTTAGACTGCTAGAAATTTCTACCTGGTGAATTTTAGCATTTATATAACTGGAAACTGTGGTTTTGTTATCAATTTCCATTCCCCTTTACTCATGTCATTCCCAAAACAGGTGATCAAGTATTGCTTTGGTGTTACTCCTCCCAAAGTCAACTAGTACAATACATGTGATAACTGAGTATGCTCTTTTATCAGCCTTATCTCTTGTGATGCTACATGACTTCTCCTTATGTGTGTGGGTGGCTCTTGGAGCTACCTACCGCCAAAATCACAATTCCTACCACTCAAAGCACACCTTAACTTAGAGAAAGGACTCCTTAATGTAGAGAAAGCTTGCTCCTAAAAATAAAAAGTTCACTCAAGATCTTATTCTTTTCTTGGGACAGCCACCCAATGTGTTAGTACTGGAAACACCTGTCCCTTAGGCCTGGAGAGACTCAGCTCTTCACCCCATGTCAATGAATCCTGTACTGGAAATAGACTACAGACCACTTTAATAGTTGCTTTCTTTTGTTTGTTTCCTTTTAGTTAATAGGAAAAAACAGAAACATTTTAAACCAAGTTCAAAGGGAACTTGGTCATCTCTATTTCCCCATCCAGGAGAAAAGGGGTAAAATCTGTTTTGAGTTTAGCTATCAATCTAGTAGTAAATTGAATTAAATAAGAAAATGTTTGAAAGCCGAGTTGTATTTCATTCCAACTGCATTGCTGATTTAAATAGGGTGGTGGGACGGGAATAGGGCTTAAATATTCAGCATTTTATGATAAAGTATCCCTTGTGCTTCCACCACACCTCCTTTGGAGACAAAACACAAAGCGTGTTTGGAACAGCTCGTTGCTGCCACGCTGCAAGGCTCCAGTGCCTGTTGCATGATGTGTGCATCAAAGCACAGCCCAAAGCAGGGTGAGGTGCTGAGCTGCACCAGCGCTGGCGGCTCCGGGTGCTTGGACGTGCATGTGTGAGCTTGCATGTGCACGTTTGACCTCGTGCAAGCATCACAAAGAGCCAGAGCTCTTTGTGCTCTGGGTGTGCTACCGTGGACTTCCAAGGCAAGCGAAGGAAAAAAGGAAAAAAGGGTTTCCCAAATTGAAAAGCATTCCAGTGAAGGAAAATGCCGCTTGAAGGATAAGTGGGCAGGAGGGGAGTAATGCTAGTTAGAGTTTTCCAAAGGCAGGGAAAGAAAGCAAGTCTGGCCTTTAATTCTGAATTTCATATGCAGGATGGGGGGCAGGGGGAATGTACTCTGGCATTTATTTAATGTAAGGATTTTGTACAAGTGTCTGTGTCACTAATTTGTATAGGATATTCTCTGGTTCTTACAGTGCTAGGCAGGCTCAGCAGAGTGACAGATACACCAGCTGAAATGAGAAAAATGACATGCACAGAAATGGAGGCTGCTACTCACCAACACATAACAAAAGGAAATAGTGTGAGTGTGAGTAAGCATGTTAATTTCCAGCACGTCTGGGAAGTCAGGCATTAATGGCAAGCTCATCATCATGGTGTGGTCTTCAGGCAGGGGTTCCAGTTCAAAAGCCAGCAGATCTTACCCATATCCCAGGTGCTAAAGGCTTTGATTTGGTCACTCAGACAGCCTTTTATGTAAGGTATCAGACCCAAACACAGAGCCCTGGTTTCAATTCTTGTCTCTGACATTTGGACTATTTCTTTCTGTTGTCATAAGGGTTCCCAGTTTGAGCCTCTGCTCAAGTCTGAATGCCTTGGTGCTCCATATTTCCTGGCTGTTGGCTTGCACTCTGGTGCTCTTGGAAGCCAGCTCTGGTCCCCACACGGAAAAACTCGGGTGGGAACACATCAAGACACTGATCTGAGCTCCAGTGTCACCACTACCAGCAAGTTGTGTGTAATTGGTTGAAATTACACGGCACAGGAGATATGAGCAGACATCCAGACATGGCTAAATAGGAAAGGATCAACACATCCCAAACTGGGAGTCTGTGAACTGAGAAATTATGAACAAGCAGGACACACAAAACATTTGTCCAAATGCTGAAGCATGGACTGACTTATATCAAGGTCCAGCCAAGGACTGTGGGTCTTGCTGCAGCAAACACTGCAGGAAGAAGCTGGACTGGTAGCAATACTAATGTGCTGTTGGTGAAGCTTAACTTCTTACCATTTGTAAAGAGCTCTGGAGTGCACTATCTGCTAGATTAACCTGCACTGATTTTGCATCCATTTATATGGGAAGACATGTATTTTTAACATTAGTTCTGCTGCATGCTTAAATGAGACATGCTTTACAATGTAATTAAGAAACTCTTCTCACAGTTGTCAGCTCACACTTTTCCCACTTTCCCAATGCCTTCAATGCACAAAAGCCATGAAGAAAATCTTTCCGTGACATGATGGCATTACCAGCTCTTTTCAAGTGGGAGGACTGTACTCCTACACAGCAGATTTTCCCTGTGTTGTGGTATTCATGCAGCAAAGAGCTGTACTTCTGAAGGGTTTCTTGTTTAAGCTCTTTCATGCTTCTTGCCTTGGAGACTTCTTTTAGATTTGTAGCCAAGAGGAGGTCAGGAAGTGCTCTGTGCTGCAGCTTCTTTTTCTGTATATGTTTCTATGTGGTTCTCCACAGATCCATGGAACACATTCCCTTCCATCTCTCTCCCTTTCAGAGTAGTTTATGTTTCATTATTTGCAGATGGAAAAATGACAACTTGACAAACAGGGGAGGATCTTTTTATTTGAATTGTCGTCTTCTTTCAAGCTCTCATGAAGTGTAATGGGGTAATACTCAGAATGCAAAAACCAATTGGATTTTATTTGCCCGGTGCATGAAAAATGAACTTCTGTGCACATTTCCATGCAAGATTATTTTTAGCTGTCATTCTGATGCTGGAATTTGCTCATCTTCATAACTTTCTGATTTGGCCAAACTACTGATGCATTTACTGATGCCATTACTGCCTTTGGTTTTAGGGGGTTGAGTATGGCTTTATAAAGTCTGTATTTTCAACTCTTCTGTACTTCTTTTTTCATTGCTAAGCGCACAGAATAACAACCAGGGGTAGATTCAATCTTGAAAAAGCCACTAGGAATTTTTAGCATCCTGAACCATCCCATCTAACCCAAGACACACAAGCTCTGTTCCCCAGTTTTGTTTATTCTTTTTCTACCATGATTTACAGCCAAAAAAAAGTTTTGGCTTTTTTTTAGCCAAAACACACTAGCTGTGCTTGCTCCTCACATCCCAGTCACAAAACCAGAAAAGACTTTGTTGAACTGAGCAACAATGTTAAGCCCTTGTCTAACAGTCTCAGATTCATTTAACCATGAGCACGAAGTTATTGAAGTTTCACAAAGGTCTGTGTGGGATCTCAGTCTTGTTGGTAGGAGCTCTGAAAGGTGGTGGAGTTTGAGGGCAGCATCCTGCCTGCTGCTTGTGCCAAGCTGCTTCTCTTGTACTGCTTTCCCTGCTATTACATTTCAGTTCTGTGTAGGAAAGCACTGAGGGAATGAGTCCAGAACTCACTCAAAATCTTTCAGTGGCAAATGGAGTGGTGGGGAAGAATGGGACTCAGGGAACAGCCTGCTTTGAAGTGGAGCAATCAGCTCATGGAAGCAATGGTGGGCACTAGCTGGCATTGCACAGCCACCCGCCTTCATCTTCCACCTTTGCTGAGCTGCCCATGTAAGACAGCAGTGCTTCCACTTTCCTCCCTGTGAGCACAGGGTATTGCCCAGGGTGCTTTCCCACCCAAAGCTGACCTTCCTGTGCCCAAAGGCAGCCTGTTCTGTAATGCTGTGACTGGAGCAGCAAGGCTAGCGCTCAGCACAGCAGTGGGGTTGGCAGAGCAGAGCACAGCAGGTGTTCATGGAAGACCTTCTGCCTTTCTGCATCACAGGTCCTTGAGCACAATGGCTGGTCTGACCACGGCATTCGCTATTTTGTGTCCACAGTAAGATTTTTAGTAAGTCCAGAAGTCTCTTCCAGCATCCGTTTTCTAGCACAGCAACTGAGCTTGTGTTCATAAAAGGAAGCAATTGCTTCATGGCAGCCTGTACGGTCATGAGTCTCTCCTAAGAGCTAGGAGCAAACTGCTAAACCTTCCTGTGTCCTGTGTGATTGGAATAGGTGTTTTTATAGAAATTGATGTCATGGAATCAAAACAAAATGCTTTTTTTGCCTGTGATTTGCTCTGAATCATGGTTGTTACTGCAGTGTAAGACAGTTCTGCTGTTATCGTCAACCTTCTCTTCCCAAAAATCAAGCTATAAAAACCTGTCTAGATTTTAGCCACCTGGTTATAGTTAGTTTCTTATTTTAAAATAGCTTTCAAAATAGATCAGACATTACACTGTTAAAAACAATTTTCCCTGTAGGTATTGAATATCAGACAGGGCTTGTAGTAATAACTGATAGGTATCTAGAATAATCTTCAGTATGAACTGAGACTACAAAGATCTGTCAATCACAGTATTTAACTTTAAACACAGATGATTTGAATTCATGTTAGCAGCATGAGGAAGTCAAAAAGATGGAATGGTGCTGTTGGAGAAAAGATGATAGGATTAGCTCTGCTGTTAGCCTTCCTGCTACTTGTTTGAAATACTAAATCAAGGTGAAGTTTATGAAAAAGGCTACAACGGGGGTTTGTAACTCTTCATTCCTGCTGGGATTTTCCTATTATAAATCTGCTGTCAGAAGTAAGTGCTGTACTTGTGGCTTAATTTTATGCAGGCACAAACACCTTGGTTCAACACATTTTGCCAGAGACAATCTTGACTATCTTAATGCAACAGAGTTCTCATTAACAGGGACCTGTGAAAAAGAAAAATGCACACATGCTCTTTTGTCATTGGTCATTCATAAGCAGCCTGATGAAAACTGAAATAAAACATAAATCCCAAGGTGGTGTGGGGCTGGTGTGGAGACATGAGCGTTTGAATCACACAGCTTATGTGAATTATCCATCTTGAAAGAACTTTACACTCCACCTTTTGAATGAAGTTTCATTAATGAAGTGGAAATCTCACAATTTCTATTTGTTTTGCTGTGGCTGCTGAATTTAGCACTACCCCCAGTACCTACCCTCAAAACAAACACCTCTGTTGAGGTGATTTTTCCTATTTTATCCAACCATGTAACCGTAGAGGCAACTAGGACAATGGTTTCCAAGATGCTGGTCAGACTTGGCTTGTGCAATTTTTTCTCCATACAAGAGCCATCAAGACAAATCGGTAGCACTTTTCTGACTTCATAATTCATTTTTCCTGTTAATTTTGAGTTCTGCATGCAAATATAAAGAGCCAGGATCAGGCTTCAAAAGCAATAAATACCTGTTTACTAATTTCCTGATCGGTGTACTGGGCTGTGTATCAGCTGTGCATCAGGTTTGTTGCCACTATCTGTTATCTTGTTCTCAGGACATGGATGTGAAATTTGCCTTCAGGCACTCACAACTGAAAGCAAGACTTGAAGTTTGTCCCATCTAAAAGGAATTATTAACCTGAAGTCTTAAGAGAGGGAATCTCAGATCACAGGAAGAGACATCTTGTCATTATGTTGATGAAAGACATCCTTATCCCCAATCCAGTGTGTGCTTCTATATTGCTTTAATATCAGATTTTAAAATTGCCACTCAAGTATGACTTCATCCCTTAGGCAGTGACTGCTTTAAAGTCAGACCCAGAGGGAACCTCTTCTTCATCCAGTGCTATGAAATTTCAAATTTCAAAATATAATTTGTACCAGCTTGAAAGAATACTCCAATGTACTCACACTCCACCTTTATTAAAATTTTGCCTTATTTTCCAGTCGGATTACTTTGAACATCTATGTTTTAACAAAGCTGAAAGCTTTCAATTTTACTTCGCTTTACCTCATATTTTAAAGTAGTCTAAAAGTAAAAAATCCAAGAAGTACTTTTTAATGGAAGGCTCCAAAAAAATCCACTCAGAAAATGTGAGATCTGAACATTTTACTGTTTCCAGGACTGCCTCTTCATCTTGGCCTCTCTTTTTAATTTTCCCACTTCCACAGAGAAAGCGGCACCATTTTGCAAAAGTCCAAGATTTGATGGAGCTGCACCTTTTTGATGGAATATGGCTCCAGCATTGCTGAATTTTGTGATCTGGCTATAGATGGAAGAGTCAACAGATGAAACATAATGTGCTTTGAATTATCACAGCAAAACACTTTGCTTGCATTGTAAATTCATTGGTGTGTAGTCACGTTGTGTTTCCTCAGATCAGGATGACAACCTCATTGCTGCCTGGTTTGTGGCATCCCAAGCTAACACATGTAAATTCGCAGCTGTGAGCTGTGTTACAGCAAAAAGACACAGGGGCAGAAGCCAGCAACTTCTTTATTTTGTTTAAAAAAAAAAAAAATTGATGCAAAGGTGCTTCTTCGAGTGAAGCAGCATAGGCAGCATAACCCAGTGTATTTAATCTGCTTTATCTGCTTTCATATGGTTCTCCTGACATAAAGCTCCTGTCTATAGCTGAGAGCTTCCAAGAGCTTGCAGGAGAGGGTCTTGGCCGTGTTTTGGGAGAAAAGGAAGGGTTTTAATTTACAGGCAGGCATTGTATGGCACTTCAAAGCATCCATTTTCCAAAGAGGGACAGATATAAAGTAGCCCCAGTCTGATGAGTCTGAACTGTGAAGTGGGGAAAAGGCAGCAGATTCCAGTGCGTGGTTATGGTGCAGTTTAATCTTCCCATGTACCCCAAGTGCAGGTGCAGTCTGCCTGTTTAGACATCTGAACCTACTGAAGTGTGTTGAGCTTAAACACAGAAAAACATACCTGATCCTCCGAGTTGCAACAGATAAATGGGGTTTTAACCATAGCAATTGTGAACTTGGGTGATGGGGGTTGGTTTTTGTCTTTTTTTTTTTTTTAATTAATGTCTTGCAACCCAAGTTTTCAGAAAAACCTAGAAGTTCATCTGAGAATCCAAATCAGAGCGCATTTCTGTGTCAAACAGGTATCTGCAGGTGGGTAGGGCTCCTGGCGTGCAGAAAGCCCCAGATTGCAAGTAGGGGATTTTTGATACCTGCTTTGGGAAGACCAAATGCCAGGGAGGCTGGAGAGGGGCCAGGAGGAAGGAAGAGGCCTTCCCGGGGGCACGGGAGGCTTTGAAGTGTGACCCTGAGCAGAGCAGGGGTCGGCAGAGTGGGAGCGGAGGCGAGAGGCAGCCGGGGCAGGCAGAGGGGTGCAGGAGCTGCAGANGAGGGGAAGGCAGGGATAGGGAAAGAAGGGATGGGGAAAGCAGGGGAGGGGAAGGCAGGGAGGGGAAGGCAGGGAGGGGAAGGCAGGGGTCAGGGCGGAGGGCGCGGACAGGGGGTTCCCAGCCCCGGGGACAGCAGCGCCGGGAGCTGGGTGCTCTCCCAGCAAGCTGCAACAAGCAGCTGGGGAAAACCGGCTGTGCTTTTTAACAGCTGGTTTAACATAATAAGGGCTGAGCAGCCTCCAAAGCAGCCCCGATCACATGCCTCAGGGGAAGCAATGGCTGAAATATCAGTTTAGGAATCGGGAGACCAGGATTTTATTCTGTCATCTGCGGCTATTTCAGGCGTGACTTTGGGCAAGAAGCTGATGTGCTTGTGCCCTGGTTTCTCTACCCCCAAAAGGTGTTGCTCGCCTGGGTACCCTGCAACTGAGTGTCTAGGAGTGGAAGCTTCTCCTCTTCCAGTGTGGTAGAACAAAAACATTAAATTGAAAATGAAATTAAAATATGGCAAGTTCAAAACTGTCAGAGGGAATTCCTTTTTCACACACACTGATGCAAATCATGGCTAACACCAGTGACTAAGGTGAAGTGGCGTCAGTGGGAAACAGAATTAAGTGGGGTCCGTTTAGTGCCTATAAAAGTAATAAGCACACACTCATCGAGCCCTGACCCAGCATTTCTTTTGTAGTTTAAAAATTTTTAATAAAGTATTTTTTGCCTGCCTTTTCCTAAGAAAAATAATTCCTAAGAAAAATTTCCTAAGAAAAATAAATGAAATTAATCTTTGCTCCTGTAAAATGCATTTGCCATATGACTAATGGTTATTTTTAAAGTGCTGAGAGAAATGTATGCATGTGTGTGTCAAAGAGACAAAGAGAGGGAGTTTTTGTCTATTTGCTGTGGTAATTGTTTATGAATATAGTTGTTTTTTCCAATTATCCTTTCCAGTTTTAATATATTAGCAGCCTTGTCTCCAGTTCTGTCGGTTGAGGTTTGTGTGTAAATGTAGAAATTCATGCTGTCAGATATTTCAGTTACAAAAACATATGCTACATCTTAAGCATTGGGTTTTATTCATAAAATTCACAGAACTGAGATAGGGAGATTTGTGGAAAAGATGGCAAACTTTTAACTAAAAGTTAAGCCATGGTCATACAAAAAACTGTGTGGCCATTCAGATGATTCCTTGCTTTGAACTGAACATTTATTTCATGTTCAAAAACAAAGGAAAAACTGAAAGGCCAGAACTCAGGCTAGTACCTGAAGGAGAAGTTAAACCCAGAGTCAGGCCTGGAGAATTTGACCTAAGGCATATTAGTATGGCTGCAAGAGCAGAGATACAGTATGGAAGCGGAGAATTAATTTCTTCCATTACAGGATTTTGTAATCTTGCTTATGCAAAAACACAGTGGAAAATAGGAGAGGTGGCCACTGGAGTCTAAAGTCATTTGCACTTGGAATAAATGAGTCTATGAGTGAAGTCCTAGTCCCCTATATGTCAGAAGTACCAATCTCACAAATTTACTTGGTCTGCATTGTACTTAAAGTTTTAAGTACCTGGTGCCCAGCTGAGACAACCATGATTGACCTCTGTATCAGGCACAGTGTAAGTGCCAGATACTTCATCTGTGTGTGTGTGTGTTTAATGTGAAAGCAGCTTTTGTTTTACAATTGCTGCTCATGCCATAGCTTGTGGGGACTGGTTTTCATTAACATACTTAAGTTTTTGTGATTTAACACTATTGCATGATCTGAGTGTTTCAAAATGGCTTGAGCAGGCCCTATCCAGAAGTTTGCCACGTGTCTCAGTGCCCTTTCCCAGGGCAGGAGTCATTTCACACTGCTGGCATGACATGATTTCCTCCAGCAGCACAGCAGGAACAAATCCTCACAGGTTTCACAGGCTGTGAGAATCTGCATAGTTTAGTAATCTCCTTCTTCATCCACAGAAATTAAGGGTCTCCATCTTTTTCTTCCTCAAGGTTAACTGCAGTTATACTGGAGCAGGGTATCTTAAATTTACACTATTTGGTTTTGGAGCTGGAGGTCTGTAAATGCTACTGTAAGACTTCTGCTGTTCAAACATTTTTCACATTGGCATTTTTATTTGAAGGCCCAACCATGGCCAAGGAAAGGAAACTTCTGTACTTTTCTTTTTGTGTTACATCTTCCAACTGGAATATTTTCAAGCACAATAGAATTGAATATGAGCTTTGGAGAGGGAAAGAGAGGAGAAAAGGGAGTCAGCTAGAAGAGGTGATGACTCCAGTGGGGTACTTTACAGTTTAGTTCTCTGGGGACTGAAAAACGCTTTCAACCAGTATGATGTTGCAACAGTCCAAAAGAGGAGAGAAAAATCCACGTCTGATCTAGACCAACCAGAAACCAAAAACAAGGGACACTTTGAATTCTTAGACTCTCACCACAACTGAAAACTGTGTTCAGGCCAAGGAACTGGAAAATCAGTTTCTTGGGTTAGAGAAATGCTTCCCTGAAGAGTCAGAAGCAGCTTTCCATTTTAATTGGTACAGAAATTCTTGTATTCTGAAGCAGTGATTCTAGCATTTGAACCAGTGCAAAGGTTTGCAGTCAGGACTATGAAGAGCTTAGTGAAATGCTACAGTAAAACAAAATTTTCTGTGACATTTTCTTGCCATTTGGCTCTGTTAGTCTATAATTTGTCACAAAATGGAAAAATAAAATCTGTCTTCATAATGTACCAGAAAGAAATCTGACTGCAAACACAAGTCAGGAAGAGGAAAGGGACAAGAGCTGAGTGGTGCAACCCTAGATCAAGAGATGGTTATGAGAAATCATATACTGGGGACCTCAGAATCCCCTGACCAGGAGTAATTGAATGTAGTAATTGTTAAGGAGAGCTTTGAGAAGAAATGTTGAGTAAAAATTACTTATGGTGTGCTTGTTTTAAGAGGGAAGTGTAGTAAATTTCAGGACAAATTTTTAAGTGGCAATAGCACAGGCACGGCCTATGCTGTAGGCAAAATAAATTTTCTGAACTAAATGACTTCTCTCAGTCAGCCAGGCTAAGTGTTTGTTTTTGGGGTGAAATATGTATTTCCTTCATTGAGCTTGTACAAGGATAGCTGAAGCCTGAGAGGAGGACTCTGGGGATCTGGTTGTAATGGCTGGTAATAACACCTGCCCTTTATGGGATGAGGGGTGAAGTCTTGCAAATTTGCATTGCCGAGTAAAAGATGAGATCAGAAAACCCTTCTTAGATGTGTCAGAGATATGGAAAATGTACTGAGTTTTACAAGAAGCGAGAAAACTAGGATTTTTCCCTTAGTCTTGCACTTTTAAAACTGACGTAGCGATAGAAGTCTACTTACTGTGGAAGACAGGCTAAATAAATTAATCCCATGGAGAACTGCACTGCAGTCTTCTGGATTAAAATGATATATGTGTCAAGCATTATATTATTTTATATATAAATTTTAGAACAATATTTTCTTTGAAATTGCTCAGTCAATATACGTGACTCTGGTAAAAGTAGTATGATTCCTACAGCCTGTATTTTACCAATATGCAAAGCTTCTCTTTTGCATAAGAGCACCACACCCCTTTGATAACAAAACATGACAAAAGATAACAAAGATAACAAAATCAAGGGAGTTTAAAGATGCTAGGCAGTCTGTTCTTGTAGCACCATGATTTTCTCTTGCTCTTGCAGAACTGCAGTCAAGTAACAGACAGATCATTTTCTTCAGGATTAAAATCATGTATGTGGAAAATGAAGGAAGAATGTCATATACTGTTCAAGTTTTATAGGTGCTGTGGCCATAAGATGGTTCCAGAAAGTCATTCATCAGCTCTATCATTTCCTTTTCTAATGTTCTTTTTTCATCTGATAGCCATTGGAATGCACAACTCACTGTGCTAGTTCATAAGGACAAGATGGTATGTTGGGAGTGTTCTGTAAAAGGGATGGGCAACTTCACAGGGATGAGCCAGAGCTTTCTTGTGTTCCTCCAATGCACATTTAAGTATTTTTCTGGGTAGTGAACAGTAGTACCTTGCATACATATGATTCTTGACTGCAAATGTACTTGCAAGCTCCAGCTCACGTGAAATTCTCACCTGAAATTTGTTGCCTGTTTCATGGAGCTTAGGGCAAGTTCTGTTCACCTGTGGGTTTTTTTCTCAATATTGAGGTCTGAGTAGTGTTTCTTGCTTTGGCTAAATGAAATACATTTTAGAAGGCAGCTGCCTATTGCCAAGAAGAGCCCTGATGCAAGAATATTTCCATCTGAGATGACTAATGTGCCCAATGCACATCCAGTGTCACATCCCACTCTGCAAACAGGATCCACTGATAAATTAATTCTCTTCTTGCTTCAAAGGGCAGTCAAAAGATGAAAGTGAAAAACTGGACATATTTTTTAAAATGACATTATATGAAAAATAGGTCATTCAGCCAGATTGCAAATCATAGATTTTCAAAAGTGTGGAATGTCAGGCAGTCCTGTTTCAAAAAATATACCTTCCCTTGCTTGTTCCATATTTTGCTAGTGATGGAAAGAACATATTCATAAAGGAAAGACAGTGTTTTAACTCCTACTTAGGATACTGCCAACAGTATTCAACTTGTTTTGTCCAGGGTTATGCTAATATAAATGCAATGCATTTGTCCTTGTTCAGCTTGTAGTTCTTTTGTAACAGAAGCAGCAACGTTATTTTGAACAGTTGTAAATATAAAACTTATACAGTGGTTTCTGGTATTTCATGGTTGCAAATATGGAGTCTGCTTTTTGCGAAGACACTTGATTTTATTGAATGTGTCATATGCATGGCTGATCCTTCTCATGCACTGAAGGAATGTCAATGCTGATATAAAACCCCATATAATAACCCACTGGCTTCTCATGTATCACTGACTCAGTCAATAAAATATATAATTGTGATGCTAATTAAATTGCGATTTTAAAGCTGTGTCTTTAACAAAGAGATTGTTTGTACCTACCCGGAATTAAAACCAGAGCTATCAATCTAATTCAGTAAAGCTGTCAATTCTAAAAACAATACACAGAAGCTGCAATTTCTTAGTTTCAGAGGTGCAGGTCTGAGGAGGTGTAAATCCTCCACTGAAGAAGAATGCACAACATGCTGCCTGCTGTTTAATTGATGCTACATGTATTAGCAGAGCAGAGAACTATAACTGCATAAATCCCCCCAAAAATCAGCTATTTAGTAACATATCTGAGCAGTACCGGTGCTGACTTCCTAAAACTGGCAATCCAAAAAAGGCAATACAGCATTCATCTCAAGAATTAAAGCCCTAAGCCAATGTCATGTGTAGTCCGCTCAGATGCAATTATTTATTCTAGTATTCTAGTTTGTCTTGAATGTGCCTGGTATGTTTTTATATGCTGTAAAAATAAATACAGTGGTTTAAGGCTCTGGAAAGTCAAAGTAGGTATTAAATAATCCAGCACTGTAGAAATGCAGGGTCTGATTTTCTGAGATCATCTCTGTTCTCTGTGAATATCTGATCCAATTCAGCACATCTGGGCATTTCTTCTACAGTTGCCAGGGAGTTGGCCATGTATTCACATGGCTTTCCCCTGTACCACCTATTGCAAGTGGTTGAGGTGGCCAAGGCAAAGACCAAGCAAAGAGCAGGCTCGTTGGAGCTAATAGTTGGATATCATTTGAAAATTAGTATTTACACCCAGATGAAAAAAAAAAAAAAGCAGGTTTGTAGGGAGAGGTCATGCTCTTATTAGGGCAACTTCTATAGTTGGGAAAAAAAGACAAGCTTTTAGACAGACAAGACCACTTCTGGTCTGAAACAGAAGCAGGAGTGTTTAAGCTAGGACCAAGATGAAAAAAATTGCTCTACTTTGACTTTGTCAAGCACTGTTCAGACTGATTGGCCACATCCTAGAGCCTGGAGAGCCATCAAGCTCTGAGTTATGAAGAAAATGTTTTTGATCCAGTTATCTCAGTCTGTATTAATCCCACATATGGCTCCACCAGCTTCAGTAGACAAACATCATTATCCAAGCATTTAATGATCATTTCCATTGAGGATTTGTTTATTTACAGTAAAAGGCAGGGTGGCCTTAATGGGCAGGACTCTAGGCTGAAACTCTGAAGCCCACTCTCTCTTCCCTAAGCTGCTGGTCTGCAGTGAGTGGGTCTATCTGTCAGCTTCTGTGGGGTAAATAGACATACCAAAACTGCCTCCTTGCAGAGTCCTTTTATATCTACAAAGGAGAAGTGTTGCATGGCAGTTATACATTTCTTCATTACTAGCTCTTTTTCATGTGGTTCCTTTAATAGACATTTGAGTTCTGATAGTGTTACACCCTGTTCTCTTCTGAACAGGGTGTAACACTACTACTGGTGCTGGTAGCATCTCTGTTTGCCAAATGTGACTAGAAGACTCCTACTACTGTGATGTGAGCAGCTAAAAAGTTATTTCTCTAAACTTCCTAATATTAGATATTCTCTTAAAAGGGAAAAGCTATGTATGTTCAGGAACTACACAAGTTGCCTCATCTCCCTGGAAAATTATTGCAATCTGAGCGGGCACATGTGGAAATGAATTACTGTGTAGATGTTCACAGATTCTCCAGTAAATGAACAGTTAATGCTATCTTTGTCACCTTTAAATAAAACACAGGAAAATGAATGCTGAAGCATTTCCCATTATTCTTAATGTATGTGTATGTGCAGTCAAATGTACAAATGCATAACCATACTTAACACAAAAGCAAATGTATGTACTATGAACATGTGTGAGGATGCATACATTGGTATTAAATAGTGTGCAATATATATATATATAAATTATGCAACATTGGGTAGTCCAGAATGCAGATTTCTTGGGCATTCTTAATTAGCCCTCTTCAATATGTAGGGTGATACAATTTTAATTGCACGATAACATATAGGGCTTTTTTCCTTAACAGATTGTTGCTTCAGTCAGTCAATAGGGGGGTAGTTTTTTAACCTTTCTGCTTTTTATCTTATTCCATTGAGTGTTCTGGCCTCAGATCTCTTATTAGTGCACACAATCAAAGTATTACACTGCACACAGAAAAAACATTAATCCACTTCCAAGGCTTAGTTTTGCTGTTGCCTCCCCAAAAGCATCTTAATATGCCACAAATCCTGATGAACACATCTCTGCAAAACATCTATGCAGGGTGAAAATTCTATTTTTTTTTTCAATATTATTGCCATCTTGCAAAAGCACTTAAGCACAGGGGGAGAAAGGACAAAAATGTCAGAATGACAACTTTCAGTGAAAGCTGAAAAAGGGAGCTGTGGGAGCCTTTGCATGTGTAGAATTTCCCTAAGATTTTCTCCACTCAAAGCACAGGGCAAGTTGACTTCAGCTTTCAGCACTTCTGCATTTCAGGCCCCAGGTGTCTCTTGCTGAGCACCCAGAAAATGAAGCCAACCACTCAAGAGGGAGGAAATTCCAGAATTATGTCATCATGCCTACACGTGGGGAGGGGAAAGGAGCTAATCGTGCCCAGACAATCCAAATTCTGGCATTTGCTAAAATGTTAGCATTTGACTCACAACCCTATCATTCTTTTAGCTGAGTTTCTCTGTGTATGTGTATACACATCTCTGTAAATAAATAAGGACATCTAAAATGTGTCTAATCTGCTAAAAACTCCTGCACTGCTTTCCCAGTAAAACTAATTTATTGATGCTTGTGCCCTTGGAGAAATGTGTTTTAATAACCTTTACTTACTTCCATTTATCCCTACTCTGCATTAGAAGCAGGAAAGGGCTATAGGCAAGCAAATAATTTGGCGCCCAAAATCAGGAGAATCAAGGACTTCTAGAAACAGAGATAAATTTGCTTCACTTCAACCTGAAAACCTGCTACTAAATCTCAAGTTCTAAATATGCTACATCATCCCTATCCATTACCAAATTGCAGGTGAAGCATTAAAAAGCATTAAGAAGCCTTAAAAATCCCAAACATTTCAGTTGAATATTGGTATAGTTTTTGTTTGCTGCCTGAAAATTTTGTGAAACCCTTCACCTTCTGAAACTTCCCTGCACAAGCTGGCAGGTTAGAAACAGGTTAAAAATGGAAGCAGAAATCCATATTTAAACAGCTGGTTCCAAGAGTTGCTGCTTTAGGGAATGAAAACCTTTAATGCAAGACTCAGAACACTTTTGTAGGAGCTGGTTTTATTGGTATCTGCCATAATTCTGTCTGTGTGTATATATCTGTGCAGCATTGTGATCCTATCTGTGTGTGCATGGTACTTGAGGTTAGCAGAGTATTCACTCCCTGCTGCACCAGGCACTCACACTTGTCACCTGTTCTTTGAAACTGGGAGTGCCTCTCTGTTCCATGCATCCCCATCTCCACTAGCACCACAGACCATTGGCAGAAGGATTTTTCTGCCTCTCCTGTGTGTGTACAGCAGGAGAGCTCTTCTCACTGACTCTCTGCTGACTCTGTTGGATGTTATCTGTCTTTCAGCCAGTGGACAGAGCAATGTATTTGCCCAAACAGAACTTCCCTGGCTTGATCTCTAAAAGTTAGTCCTTAGTCCTTCTGTGTAGGGTACCTAGGGAAAAGTAGGCACCAAAGGGAGGCATTGTGAGTACCCTACCTTTTTTCCACCTCAGGTTCCATGGTCTGACAAATGCCTGATAAAGGAGTGGCGTTCATCAGTAGTGCTTTTAATCTTGGAAATGCCTCTTCATCCATGCTGGATTCCTCCTCTCTTTCCAGCTTGGGAAGCACATGGTTATCCCTCCTCCCTGGTGGCTGGGGAGAGAGCTTTCCCTTTCTCCCCATTGCAGTCATTAGCAGTAAGGGGATTGATGGCAGATTTTATGCCAAGATTTCCTTGTTTTCCCAATAGGCAAAAGCATATCTGTCCATGCTGAGACACCTCCTTACAGTATGTGGCTAAGCCATGATCTCCAGCCAAGATACTGCAGAATCACAGAGTCACAGAATATTCTGAGTTGGGAGGGACCCACAAAGATCATTGAGTCCAACTCTTAAGTTAATGGTCCATGTGGCAGCTAGCAACATGTCCCTTCTGGGCTTCTGGGAGAAGTCCTAGGGTAGGCAATGTGGTGGGAATAGGATGGTGCCTATTACATTATTGAAAATAAAATACAGCTGCATGTTCCTGTTGGTTGAATGCAACCTGTCAGCACCACCATCTTACAAGAAGCCAGGACTGATTGCAGCCAGCCTTCACAGCAGAAGGTGCCAGTAACCAACCAGCTGGAGAAGCATGATATGTTCTCCCCATTAACATGGCAGGTTAGAGCAGGAAGTGTGCCTGGAGAAACACCATGACATGAGGAACTGTATGGTGACAGCAGGTTGCTCAGAAAGCCCCAGAGGAGCTGCAGTGTTTTTCCTGATGGCTGAATGCCCCGGGGCCAGGGCAGCATGTGTTGTCTCATGCCATGGACCAGTGCAGGGCACCAGTGATGCTTGCTATGCCTTGGTGGTATGTCAAGCTCCAAAACAACTGCAAAATAATTCCTCCACAGCCTGTGGATTCACTCATCCTAATTGTTAAATACTTTTAGGACCAGCTCTCTTTTCATTCCTCATAGTTCACAGATTCTAGAAAGCTGTGTGTCTTTATCCTCTCAAGAATGTGAATGGGTTGGGTGCCAGCCCTGGGCACAGGAAAAATGGATCACATTTTTAAAAGGTGGTAACAAGTCATGAGGGCTAGTTGGACTCCGAGCCTTTTTGGTGCATCACTTGTCTTTCCAGTTCTGCTTGTATTATGTTCTGGTGTGGACAATCAGAATCCTTGTAACTTCAGAGAAACATCAATGAATAGTTTGCCCTCCTGAATAAAATGAGAACATGTGAGTGGGGGGGGAGAGGGGGAGGGATGCATTTGCATAGGTCAGGAAAGGTCATTAAAACATCTGGCAGTAGTAACTGACATGTGTCAAATTTTAGTGTTCATTAAATTTGTATTAATGCAAGAATGGTTCCTAAGCTCCAAATGCCACTTTTGGTTGCTGTATTCCCCCAGTTGATGGTGATGACTTTTCAGAACTGTGCCATGCTTGTTTCCTTGCTAGTGGCATCTGACCTGAGGTCAGTTTTCTGTTTAACCTATTCCTGTAGGTCAAAAGACAAATTAATCTGGTGAGAATTGAATTGGAAATGAGGTATCTGGATAGCAGGTGTCCCAGCTGTGGAAAAGCTGCCAGGCTGAAACATATTTGTATCTGCCCTCATGCCATCCAAGAAGTCATATCCGAGGTCAGGGAGATATTGAGTTGACATCTGAGATGGGAAGTTATGGGGAGCAGAAGTGGCAGGTGCCCTGTGCAAGCAGATTATCTTGCAGTCAGGGGGGAAATGTCTGAGAGTGTCACTCTGAGCATAAATGTACATGTTCCATGCATTGGGCACTTTGCTTTACCAGTTTATAATTGTAAAGAAGTCAATTTCCAGGCCCCTTAAAGAGGAGAATCTCACAAATCTTTTTCTTCCTTTTTTTTTTTTTTTTAGAGGATGAAGATGATGAAGAGATGGTGGAGCCAAAAACACAGGATGACTTAGAGACGGAAAATCAAGACCAGAAGCAGGAAGTGAAAGAAGGTACTTTAAAAAATGAAAAGGATGATGTTAGATGTTTAAAGGACTGGATTCTGCCAGTAGTTACTCTCATAAGTAGATTCCACTATTGAGAACACTGAAATTGAAACAGTCACCAGTTTTATTGATTCAAAACCATATGAGTAGCATAAAAGCAGAAAATTGTATCCCAGAGACCCAGCTGGTAGGCCTGAGAAGATTGTGAAAAGCATGAGACCTGAGCTGTTTAGAAGAATATCCTACATGTCCTTATAATTTGAAAACAAAGTAGGGATTCTTGGATCCCAGTACTGGCACTAATTTGTCCTCTGGCTCAAATAGCTTGCTTACAGGCAGATTTAAAATGGGAATGCCAGCAGCTCTATAAAGTTTGCTGGTCTTCAGAGGTACTTGGAGCTCATAACTGTCTGCTTGCTTGAGAGGAACAAACTCCAGCAGAAAATAATTTCACTTGAAAAAAAATGTTTTCTGTCAAAATCAAAACATTTTGTGGGAACTGCCTCAAGGAACTTAAAAAAACCCCTGAAGCCAGACAGGTCCAGCCCTTCTGTCCATTACTCTGTATTGAGGTGTTCTGCATGGTTACAAGAGACAAAATTCAGGTTAGTACTTGCTTCTGGTGCAGAGAAGAGACACTTGCTTAAGTCATGCATGTCAGCACTGGATGTGGTAGATATGCTTGGTGTCTCTTTTCCTTTCCTTGGACCTGTCCTAGCTTTCAAATTAGAAGAAGAATGTGAAATTTGGTCTTCCTCATCTAGAAATTTACTAGGGTATTGGCTATTCTAGTGTGTCAATGCCTTCAACAGTCAATGCTCACTCCTGTGTTGAGTAGGGAAAAAGAACTGAAATAGCAGCAGCTCCAGGGTGGAAGCAAATGGGTTTCTTCTCCGGCATTTCTTACTTTTGTATTGCCAGGACTGCTCAAAATTCTGTTTAGCCTCTTGAAAGGTAGTTTACTTCTTCAGGTAGAGCCTAAGTTATTTCTTGCTATGGTGATCATTACCATGATAATTCTGTGAGCTTGGTTTTTCCCAAGACAATCTCACTAGAGGAAAAATATGGAGCCATTTCACATGGAAGCCCATGAAATCTTCAACTGGGAATACAGCAGCCGATTCTTATTTCTCATCCAGGGTAGACTGATATCTTTTCATCAGTAGCCAAAAAAAAGATTAATCTTGTACACAGTGCCCACATTTGCTATCCTCACCCACTGAAGTGAGTTGCAGTACCAGACATACCATTCTGATTATAAATTGATCTTTCTTCCCTCTTTAGAACATCACAGAAATCACCCATGCCATAAATCCTGCAGTGTTCATTGTTCGTTTAGGTTCTTGTAGAAATGTGAAGAGATAAACTCAGTCCTCCTGCTCCTCATCATTCTGCTTCTTCAACTGGCCCCAGCCACTGATGCCATGGGCAGAGGGGAGCAGTGTGGATGGCAGGAGCAAGAAGAAAAAAATCAAAATAGAACCCTGAACTGATTTATTTCACTTTTTTAATGGGCTTTCAAGTTAGCTTGTTATGTACTTTGCTCACCAGCCACCACTGCCAACATCTTTTATTTCTTTGCTGTGTTTTAGTCACAGGGCAGTGGTCCCCTTCCCTGCCTAGCAGACCCCCAGGAGCAGTAGATCATCTGGGCTGGGTTAGCACTGGTCTCAGGCACACCAAGTGCAGGCTGTAAAAGCAAGGCACAGCTTGTTTCAGCAGAACCGACTTTGTGAGGTGCTAACATTTAACTGGGTTCAAGGAAGAAGACAACATGCTCATTGCCTAATAGAAAGTGAACTTGACCTGTAGTATGTGTTGTGATAGATACAATAGTGGCATGCTGCTGACAGCATTAAATGCTGTGAGTCAAATGAAGCCACCGTCCCCAAACTGACATTGAACGGAGTCCCATTTTTTAGTGTTTGGTGTCATTCTCTCCCTGTTGGCTTTAGCCCTTTTGCCTACAAAATCCCATTTTCCTCTCTGTTGTAATCACCCTTCTCATGTTCTGAGCAACATTCAGAGTTTGAAGCCATCATTTGTGTTTCATGGAAGTGATTAAAACCATGTTACAAGTCAAACAGGAGTTTAGAAGAACATTTCCTGTCGGTGCTGCACTCTGTGTGCCTACTCAGAATTAATAGCTTTTCTGCAAATTAGCACATAATGGGTTAAAAGCATGTTTATGTTGGCATTAAGTACTCTGGCTTCTTTTTCTCTGCAAGGCAAGACAATATTTTGCAAACTTTTTAAAGAATCTCTAATAGACATTATAGTGGCGCCATTCACACTGCTATATAGTAGTTAAGGCTGTGTCAGCACTTCCATTATGAATCCTGTTTTTCAGGGATTTATAACCCAGCCGTAAAAATTTGCTCTGGGCTGAAATTTGGTTTCAGCTCAGGGAGCACATTTTTTAACAGATTAAAAAAATCAGCATGGCCTTTTTTGAGTTATAGGAGTGTTAAGAAAAAAATCCATGGGAGAGAGAAGTGCAGGGAGAGAAAGGCAGACCATTTTTTCATGAATATAACTCCAAAATTGGTCAAGATGAAAAATAAAGTTTGGATGCAGTCTGTTCAGTCTCCCTCTCTCCAAGCCAACAGGACAAGAGTGCTCTATTTTTATAATGGTATTTTAAGAGGAAATGTGATTTTTTTTTTCTATGTGGTTTATAGGTAGTTCAGTTTAATTCTTCAGACATTTATTGCATGCTTAATTTCCTCATCTTCTCCCCGCACGCCCCAGAGTTGCTCTATGGGGTTTAGTGGGATTATTCAGCAGTCAGGGGTGTTTGTAGGGTCTGATCCTGGTTCTGGACATGTCCCAGCATCGCTGTAAGGCCCACAGTGCACCTGCACTGGGGCAGCCTGTCTGGCATGGCACCTCTTGCAGGACTTCACTACTGTGGAGGCTTGAAGGGCAAAGGAACAGCTCAAGCCCCCCAGAGTGAAGTGGCAGATGAAGAACTGACTTGTTGACCACTTGAAGTGTATGAAGCCTTGGGACCACCTTGTGTTCCTTCCATGGGGCTGCCTGTTGCCACCCATGTCTCGGGTGCCTGTTCTCCCCATTGTTTTTGGAAGAGCCGAGTGTGGGATACCTGACGGTGAACTGGGTTGGGCTCTGCCTGTTCCCAGCCTCCCCTGACCACATAAACAAGAGACTGGTCCCAAACTGTGGCATCAAGTGGGATGGGGTTTTCCACCACCAGAGCACTCTGGAGCTCCACCTAAGGCTCCTCTTTGTGTCAGTAGAAACCACATGAACAATGGCACGGGCTAGGTCTTGAAAGTGGGCCTCAACCTGCATTTATCTGAAGCCATGGGCATATCCACAGAAACTTGCATGAAAGACTGTGATAGGAAAGGCTGGGATCTGCAGCTCCAAAGACCTGCTGTGCCCTGCTCTTGCCCTGGCTCTGTGCATGGGGCTCAGATGTCCACAGAGCAGGCTGGGCTGGTGGGGATGGTTTTGCTCTCGAACGCCCAGGGATCAGTATTGGAAAAGCAAGACAGGTTGTGGTGAGGTTTGCCATGGCCAGGACTGCCACAGTTTCACTGCCACCAACACCACAGCGAGCTCAGGTGTGCCAACCCATCCTTACAGCCAGCTCAGAATGCTCAGGGATGGTGTCCAGGATGGCCCCTGGAGAAGTACAGGCAGTGGGAACAGCCCTGCCTGGCACAGTATCAAATTTAAGGCTCTGCAACTTGCTGCTCCTGAATCAAAAAATCCCTAAATAAAGCTTGAATTCTTCCTTTTTATGTTTAGTTGTTATGCCATGAAGGGGCTTGCCAGCACAACAAGGACATGACATATATCAAACCATGGTACGGCACACAGTAAAGCAGGATATGGCATATATCAAGCCTGACATGAAAGTGCAAAGCACAAGAAAAACAGGAGGATCACAAGGTATCAGCAGGCAAGGACTGAAGGCTGCTGAGAGCCACTTCACACCTTGCAGTTCTCACCCTGTACCTTTCAGCCATCCTCCATCATCAGCACACCTAAAGTTTACATGGTTTTAAATAGATGCTGAAAGAAATAATACAGCTCTTAAAGGGGTTTTAATAATCACCTTCTGTCTCTCATTATATCTCTGGGTTGATAACAAGGCTGCTTCCTGCTTTACTGTTTTTATTAGTTTGCCCTTTCTTTCACTCACTTACTCCTTTTGGTCTTTTTCTTTTGGTTTAGTATTTTTTTCCTTTAATGGACTTAATTTTCATTTCTCTTGTCAGGTTTTTAGACTTGATGAGATTCCAGGAGAATCTTTGTTCTATTTATTTAAATGTGGGATGGGGGTTTTTTGTTTTGTTTTGGGTTTTTTCTTTATGTTTTTTTAACTCCCTTGAGAAAAGACTCAAATCCTGGTGCATGAATATTTCTAAATTTGTTCCTGCACTGTTATCCCAACTATTTATGTTATATTTACTAAAACATACTTCTGCTGAATAAGAACAAGTCTGCAGCAATTTTATCTTCGTTCCTAAAGATTCAAGAAGATGTTTTAATATAATTTTTTTGTTTCTTTCTGTTTTGTTCAAAGAAATTTATGGACAAAGGACCTGAAGTGAAATATGGTATTTCTGAGGATTATGTTAAGTCACATGAAATGATAAAATGATTTATTTTTGTAAATAAGTCTTGAATAAATTGGTTATTTTCACATCATGTTCGACTGTTTTTTCATATTCTAGACCATCCTGTTCAAGCACAAGTATATAGTATCTTTCATTACACATACACCTCACAGTTTCTTTCCCTGTGGTGTCCTCTGTGCATATATTCCTCTGTACAGCAATTTAATTTTAAATGTAAATTCCATTTTGTTCGGTACAGTTTTATACATTAGCGTGAGCACAGGGCTTCTTTGATAGGTGTCGTTGACATCGCAGCCCCAGAGCCACTTGCAGAGCAGGCTGTGGTGGCTGCGGGGTCCCACCCGTGTCCCAGTGGGTTCCTGGGCAGGGGGGATGTCCAGGGGTCCTGTTAGGCAGCACTTGGTGGCTGCACCACAGCCATGAGCTGTGCAGGGCCACAGATGGGCTCAGCTCCTTCGGGTGGGACCAGAGCACAGGCACAACAGCTCCTCAGGAAGCTGTGGTGTCGAAACAAGAGCAAACTATGGAGCTTTCTTTGCAGGAGTTTTCATGGCACTCCAGGCAATAAGCACGTAACTTTTAGCAGTGGTAAACTACACACTGCACTGGGCTTTGTTCAGCACAGAAGGTGCTTAGATGTGGTTGGTTTGGGTTTTATGCCAGGGAGAGCAGATACTTGAAGACAAATGCTGTATTCTTATAGGGAATTTCTGGAGATATTGTCACATCACATAGGTCTCTGTGACAAAACAAAACAAAAAACCACTTTGATCAGCTACTTATGTTTCTCAGTTTTCCTTGAAGAGAGCCTGTGTTTCTTGAAAGCTGAGATCAAAGTCACTGTAAGCTCCCAGACTGGAAGAAAAATTGCAGAAAATTACATAGGTTCTCTTTATTTTATTTGAGGTAATGGACAGACAGGGAGAAGGAACAAGGAGAAAATGGAAATGTCTCTGAAAGATAAATGGTTAGAAAACCTCCATATTTGAAAGCACAAACCTGTCTGTTTGGGTTTTCTTTTGCTTATACTTCATGTATTTACAGTAGTTATAGTAATGTTTTACACTGGAAAAAATAATGATGTTAACATTCTTGTAAGAAGAGATTGCCTCAAATAAAACTTCAGAGGCAGCCGAATGAAAGCAGAAAATAAGGCTAAAATATGAAGCTTAATATTGCCAGGGGGCATCTGGTGTGTCAGTCAGATGAATGAGGTAAGCTGATTTATGCCCTAAAAACTTTAGCCAAGGTGTTCCTGATGGTTTAATAGACTGCTGGCCTCCCACAGATCATTGCTAACTGCAAGGGAGATTTTGCTGAGGTAGAACTACAATCATGTGTGTCTCCACTGCTTGTGAGCACTCCACAGCTCCCAAGTTGTTTCTTTTTGCCTTTTCCCTTTCTGTTGATTTTGGGTTGTATTTTCTTTGCAGTTATAGTCAGCAAATGGCCGAGTAATAAATTTATATTTCCAAGCTGTAGAGAGGATTTGATTTAGCAAATAATTTTTACCATTTGCAGCAGTTTAACGCGAGTTTTCCAGTTGCCTTTGCAGTTATTTTGCCCTCTTTATACCATTTTGCTGCATTGTCATGCTTGCTGTCTTTGATTCCCGGAAAGCAGTGCTTTAGTGGTGACGATGGGATATTGCCTCATTACAGGCTTCCTTGCCAGATGACTTCCCTCAGTGCCAATTACTGTTCAGCAGTGGATGCTGCAATAGGTCAAGCTGTACTTTCTGCTAGTCGTTCTTTTTCTTTCACATGCATTGCTTCTGTGTAAAGCACTTAGGGGCAAATTGTGCTCCTGCCTTGGTAATTGTCACTCTGCTGCTCAGGGGGACCATGTGAGGGGATGTAGATATTCTCTGGATGTGTGGAGCTCCACAGGAACCACTAACCTACTGGTAGGAGACATAGGGCCAAGGCCATAGGAGATCATCAAAGGCTAAAATTGTAACTTCTTAGCTGCTCTGTCTCCTCAGGGCCAAATTGCTCCTCCACCTTTTGCATTTCTCCTGCCCTCTCTGTTTAGCTTAGGTGTAATGCAGAGATTTTGTCTTTCAGAGCTAAGGCTTTGACCACTTGAGGCAAACTTTGAGACAAAGCGTGGTGATGGCAGCCTCTCCCAACCCTGACAGCAGCTCTGAGAGCAGGCATGCTGAAAGCAGGGGGAGCCGAGTACTGCAGGAGTGATGGCCATGTCACTCCTCCTGCCTGCTGCTGTGCCCTTCCATCCATTCCTGTCCCAGGGTGGCATCGTGCCCCCATCCAGTTGGGCATTGGAGGGCATGAATCCAATGTGAAGCACAGGAAAATCAGATGGAGAGCAAGGGCTACATCTGCCTGATCACTGAAAGAAGCTGTGTGCCATGGCACAGAAACTAGAAAATCATTTTGAGCTGTAGCTTGAAACTGTGTCACTCATTGTTTAATTAAACATTGAGATATGTATGACAGGGCTGGGAGTTAAACTTTGCTTTTGGTGGGTGTTCTCTGAGCTGCTGAATTCCCTTTTTTGGCTGCCAGTGTTTTAAGCCAATATGGCCTACGGAGACTGCAAGGTCATTTTCACAGGTAAACACCTCAAATCTGTAGTGTAAAGCCAAATGCAGGAGACTTTTGATCTCCTGTTAAACTCTTATGTAGGAGTCTCTGTAGTTTTGCAGTTAATCTGTTTATGATATGTTGTTTGTGTTCCTAATTATAAATTTGGAACAAAATTCTCTGTCAACAGAGCTTTTTGTGCTGCGAATCTAGGCTAGTTGCAAGGTTGGTTTGGGGTAATTGTAAAGATACTAATGTCATTTCTTGAAATACAAATAATTCTGAAATATAACCAAAATGATGATTCAAAAGCACATGTGGGCAAATGCATAATCAATATACAATATTGCCCCAATATCAATATGATCCTGATAGTGTAATTGAGAACAGAATTTTGTACTGTAGTAACAGCAGCATGCCAGCTTTCATTCCCTCTGATGCTCACATTTGAGTTATACTTTACCAACAGGTCATTAAACTGATGGAGACGTTGCATTGGTGCATCCTTTAAAGACAATATTTTCAAATGAAGGGCCAAACCAGAAATATTGGAAGTAAATTAATTCGTCTGCAGGGAATAACACTGCCTTATAGAAACTGCTGTTCGGCTGGTTGCTTTCCATTTTGCTGCCCCAGAGAATATCTTTGGTTTTTCACTCCATTACTTCACAAAAGCTCTGAAGCAAAGACAGAATTTATCAGTGACACCAAGCAGAAATTGGAAGAATTGAGGGGAGAGATTATGTAAGACCTTTTAATATAAAGAGCTGTGGTATAAGTTAAGAAGATTATTTTATCTTCAGCTTCTCTGGCAGGTCCTCTGTTACTTAAGTGTTCTGCTTTTTCCAGTTAGGTATTGCCTAAATGTCAGTCATAGCCATTTCCTGAAATAGGAACACTGAGTTTATTTGATTTGGGGGGTTTAAGTATTTTCCACTTCAGAATAATAAATACATAAGATACAGGATCTCTTCTGTGTAAAGGCTACATTCTGGTAATATACAAGAGTATGTTTAGACATATTAAAAACTTCTTAGTCATGATTTTAAGAGTAAAGCTTTGATTTTTCTCCTGACATGGCTACAGCAAGCTTTTATGTCAAAAGAAACCCACTGAAGATGTTGATTCATTGGGAAAGGGGTGAAATGTCATACTCCTAACTGCATCTTTTCATTTTCCAAGCTCCTCCTAGAGAACTGACAGAAGAAGAAAAGCAACAAGTTCTCCATTCAGAAGAGTTCCTGATTTTTTTTGACCGCACAATACGTGTAATTGAGCGAGCTTTGGCTGAAGATTCTGACATCTTCTTTGACTATAGTGGCAGAGATGTAGAAGAGAAAGATGGGTCAGTTTGGGATTTTTTTTTCTTCCGTAAAATAAGTTTTATAAAAATAATTCCAATAACAGGAAGCCTTAATTTTAAACAAAATTTAACATTTTTATTGTTAAGAAAAGCTTAAAATCTCTCAGTGAAGGCTTGGGTCACTTTGTCATCTGAAATGGTATTTTAAAATAGCTTTGTGTTTTACTGATCTGGGTTTTGGCAGGTTTTTTAATTTTATGTATTATTCAGCTGGTTTAATTTTTTGCTTTATTTTTGGGATGAAATTTAAAATTCTGGAAAAATAACTGAAAGAGATAAATGTGTGTATACACATGTACATGTAAGTATGTACATTCCAGTGGTGTACATGTGTGTGCTTATGATATTTTCACAAATTCAAACTAGTGTTGTTTATATTCTGCTACTGCCTCAGGTCTGTAATGGATCCCACTATACCATGCATTGTGGGGATGAAAATGATCTCCCAAAGCATTTGCAATCTAAACAGCTAAGACGAGAAGTGACAAGTTTTGTTTTCAGCAATTGATACGGGAGCAAAGCAGTAAAACTTGTTAGTTGGAGAGGAAATATTTAGGTTGCAACAGCTATGTACCTGTTGAAGGCTCATGGCAAATCAGTAGCTGTATTGCATGGAAGTTACTGGAGGTCAGCTCAGAACAGCATCCCTGTGGAGCAGCTGAGTGCATCAGTGTGGCAGTGTTGGACCAGCACTGAGCTTCAGCCGATCGTTACGGTGTCACACAGCATCTGCTGTCTCCATCCCTGGGAGGAGGTGCTGTACCTTTAACATTTTAGGAGTCAAAAGTAAAAGAGGTTTGGTTATAGCTTGGAGGTGAAGGTTCAGAAAAGAGGGAGCTGAATGCCAGGGCCAGGTTCATCCTGAGAGACAAAGAGGGCAGAGGTGGCCCAGGGTGACCCAGGAGAGTCAGGCAGGCAGTGAGAAATTAAAAAAATGTGAGCCAGACCTAAAATTTTTTCCTTGTTGCATCATTTTCAGCCAGACAGTCAGTGAAAGGAATTAAACCAAGGTGGCAGACTTCCCCAGGCTGAGCAGAGATCTGAGAAGTAGTCAAAAACTTTTGCACTGCTTTTCACAGCATTTGAACCCTGGTGATTGAAAATTTGTCACTTTGTTTGAATTCACACAGAGATGTTCAAGCAGGAGCCAACCTTTCCTTTAACCGGCAATTTTATGATGAGCACTGGTCAAAGCATCGTGTCGTCACCTGCATGGATTGGTCTCTTCAGGTAAGAGGTGGAGTTGGGAGATATGTTTCCATATCATTTCCACTTCTCTCTATAAAACTTACAGGCTGCCTCTATTTGCTCTTCTTTATGCAGAGCAGGATGTTATTTTTGAGATAACAGCAGGGCCCTGTGTGAGTGAAAGCACTTTTCTCTGTAAAGAAGAGTGGTGGATGATAATGAAGCTGTCTTTTTTTTTTGTATATGTTACTTAGTCTTCAAAATCAGGATGCTATGTTAAAACCCTAGGTTAACAAAGCTACCAAGATTAAGTCTTTACTTTTCCTCCCTGTTTCACTTCTTCAGCCAAAAATGGAAATTTTTTAGGACAAAAGGCTTAAAATTAAACTAACTAAAATTGATTTACTAAATATACATAACTATACATAGTAATATATAAAATTTTAAAAAATAGTGATGAGAAATTAATTTTTCTAATATACTAAAACTAAAAATGTGAAAGTATCTGAACAATTTGAAAAGACTGAAAATAGACCTCCCAAACACTGCTGGGTCCTCTCTTCAAGTGATGGAAGAGGAGGCTGCAGCTGCTCTGGGTCACACTAAAGCAGCATGCCTGGAATGTACCCAGTTTCTCTGCACTGCAAAGCATTGTCATTGGAAAGTAAAACTGATGGTAGACCTGCTTAAGCTCTCCAAAACTGATGCAATCACATCAGCAAAGTACAGAAACCAGTTTAATTAGTTACTCTGTTGGAGAGCTGGGTTTAGCAGACATCATCACAGGTCCTGTTAAATCAATTTGGTTCCAGTTTTATTCCAGCCCCCTTGTCCTGTTTCATCATCGTTAGCCTGTTCCTAGCTTCTGGGCTGGAGCAAAGCATCTGATTTCCCTGGGGAGAGAACCAAGGTGACTCTGCTCCTAAATCCACCACTTTCAATCCATGCTTTTCTCTTTCCCCTTGAAATGGCAGCAGAGCTGCTTCCAGCCCTCTGGGTACTTCCCAGGCAAGGTGGCAGCTGCCTGCACAGAGGACATGGAGGCTGCAGAGAGGAGAAGAGTTGGGGGGTCCCAGTGAGCATGGCTAGGCTGAGGAGTCTGGGTGGTGCACAACAGCCATTTGCAGAGAGGCCTCTTGTAATAGCCAGCTTGCACTCCATGTGTGAAATGAAGGATTTATACCTTTGCTTTCATACAAAATATCAGCCTAGCAACAGGTATGCACTATTGTGATGTGGGTGGCCTTTAAGCACATATGGATTTCCACAGAAATCAAATATAAGCCTGAGGAAACACTTATCTTAGGTTGTTCACTTGTTCAGGGGCTGGAAATTACATGGAATTCTTATCTGATATTTTCCTAACAGGCAGCTCTTACTGTATTCCCCGGGCAGCAAGGAAAAAAGCCACCTCAGAAGAGCACTGCCAAATGTAATTGTTCAGCCCCTGGGGCTTGAAGGCATGTTCTGCTTCCCACCTCTTTGTTCCAGGGTGGCCCCTCCTGCCTTCCTCTTTGTTAACTCCTCATGCTCGGCTCCCTGGAATCCCAGCAGGGGCTTCTCTATGTGGGGGGCTTCTGCATGTTGCCCTGCATTAGCTTGGGAATATGGAGTTGCCTCTTCTTCCTGCTTTGAGTTGTATCCATGAGACAAGAGCTGGAGCCAGACAGAGGTATTTCACCTAACCACTAGCTCTGCTGCTCACACATGCTCCAGGACATGACAGTGTCCACTGTGCCAAAGAATAACTTGAATAATCATGGGAACTGCAGAACACATTGCTCAATTTTCTGCGATAAAACTGCTGCTGCGAAACAGCCTGGAGGCAAATAGAAGCTTAATCAAACAAAGGACACTGATGCATTGATTAAACAAGTTACTCTGTTCCCAGTCACATGTAGAATAGTCTCAAACATGTGGGATCATTCATACCATTCAAGTTAACCCTCTAGCCCCTTGATTCTTTCACAGAGCAACAGGAAAATGGCTTATGTGCTTAAAGATCTTAGGGAAAGGCCCAACAGACTGAAAGTAAACACAAAGAATGATAGCACCTTCCTGTGTCCGTGGGAGCTAACTTAGATCACCTAAAGCCAAGAAAATCATGGTCTTGGGGATAGTGATGTGTTTTTCTTGACCCTCAGGCAGCAGCCTTGAATGAGGTTTTGCACAGCACCACTTCAATGTTGCTTTCAGTTGCAGGGCATCTGGGCACCTGGTGAGGACTGAAACTGTGTAAAAGGAAGTTGATTGAGTGGAGCATTGGACTGTGCAGGGCCAGAGAGGATTTAGGGTACTGCACTTAGCTCTGTTTTTTTAAGAGTCAAAAAGCCTCATAACAGCGTTACCCAGCTAGGTATGACCCCAGCATCTGCGTAAACTTTAAACTGTGTTTTCAGTCAAATACATAAACTGATTGCAAAACCTACCAACAGACCAGCAAGATTTGAGTCAGTGTTTGTTTATGGCCAGACATGCTGTGAACTATGCCCACTAAACTCACCAGGAGCATGAACCAGCCCCAAAGTGCTTGAAAATTGGTACTTTGGACCTGGTCACACACCCTAGCTGGTGGTAGTCATGCTGGCAGGAGGGCTTGTTTCTTCTTCCTGCCCATGTATCTGCCCTTTCATGACTGCAGGCTCAGCCACTCCTGTGAATGGTCCCCAACCAAACCCTGTTCAGCCAAAACGTGATGCCCTGTCAAGAGCCTGCTGCACACACTGTTTACTTGGACATGAGCCAGCGTGGGATGAAAAGGTTCAAAGGAGAAGCTGAGCTTGCTGTTCAGAAGTGGTTGTAAGCTCTGTTGCAGGAGTGAGAGAGGAGAGGGATGAGATGGATGAGAGCAGTCGAGGGCAGGGCTGGGACAACTGTGTCCAGAGAGGTGGTATCTCAGGCGTGGGATTCATTCACCCTCAGGTGCCCCCCAGGTCTTGATGAGGGTGAAGACATGGTTAGTCTACTGCTTCCTCTAAATTCCATGCAAGTGAATTGGGTGCTAAATTGTTCTTACAAGCTGTGCCAGCAGCCAGAGCCTGGAGGGATGTAGGTACAATCTTGTCAGAGTTTCCTTAAAATGGGGAAGGGGTAGGCTATGGTGTCCATGTGTCATTGCTGATTCTTCCACACATGGCTCTAGGCTCATTCAGAGTGATGAGCTTGAACAGAAAAATCATCAGCTCTGTGATACATTATCCATGGAAGCGTACAGAATGTGGGAAGCAACAGCTGCTGGTGGCAGAACTTACAGCTGTGTGCATTATTTCTTCCAAATGGATTTTGAGAGCAGAGAGGGTCAAACCCCAATAATAACGGTAGAAAGGGTGATGGTTTGGGGCTTTTTTTAATTGTTAAAGTGCCTTTGGACCAAATTCACAACTCCCAAATGAGAATTTCTTTGTCCTGCTTCCTTTGAATCTACGAGCTGCACTGTTCTCCTGTAAAGTGGTAGATGGTTTAGCAGGAATTTACCTGGGAAAGACAAAAAGTGACAATAATATGCTGATACTGAGAAATTTTGAGGGAAAGCATTTCTAATTTACAAGAGGAGAGTGTAGGTCTTACAGAACTTGAGCTGCTGACTCGGTCTGCAGAAGCCACATGCTTTTCTCTGGACATGCCATAATCTCCACTGCCTTATCCCTCTAAATAGGCAAATATTTAGAGGGAAGGACAGAGGTTAGCATTGGTGCCTAGTGTCAAACATGTGAGAGTGGACAACTGGGAGTTACTATGTAGACAGAAAGTAATTGAAGCTTTGTGGATAAATTGTTACTTCTTATGCTGTTTTAAAATGATGCAAGGTCATCAAGACAGTGTGAAATTCTGATTTTTCATTATATATTATGTATATATAGATATGTATATACAAACAAAGCAAATAAATATGGGTGTTGCATATCTACTTCTATACAACAGTGGATAATGGGTATACAAAAAAGTGTGGCTCTGATTTTAGGGTGCTTATTGCATCAATCTTACCAAGTCAGTGGAATTCAAGGTCACCATGTGCTTTACAAGATGACCTCAGCAACTTGCAAAATTGAGCTTCTGTGAAGAAAATGTTTTGTTTGCCATTTGAATCATCAAGAAGAGCTTTCAAGTTGATTCTGTGCATAAGTGAGAAAGAGTGCATAATGAAATAAGAAAGAATAGTTTTCAGGAATGCTGAAAAAAATGTGAATTTCAGAATAAAAGCAAGTCAACCCTATGGTCATAGTGTTTTATTATCAAAATCAATTAAGACAGCAGTTTGTCCCTGAAGAGATATTGAGCAAATACATTAAAATTATTCAAGCTTTCAAATTTTTCCTCTTCCTTCCTTTTCATTCCCTTTGCAAATATTTTGCTAGTTGTATTTTCTTAATAATTACCTGCAGAAAATAACATTGCCTATGTGATATTTTAGAATAACTGATAGAGAGCAAGTATCAGGGGCTTTAAGGATGTTAGGGATGAGTAAAATGTAAAACCAAAATGAAGCAGAATAATATGATTGAACTAGCGTGGATGTTAATTAAAACCAGATATTGCACATTTAGTGTAGATTATTTCTGTCTGATATGATTTTGTGTAGGTTTTTTATTATCCATGTTATTTTATTTGTATTTTCTTTTCCTTTCTAGTACCCTGAATTGATGGTTGCATCTTATAATAATAATGAAGATGCTCCACATGAGCCTGATGGGGTAGCCTTGGTGTGGAACATGAAGTTCAAGAAAACCACACCAGAATATGTGTTCCATTGTCAGGTAAGGCTGAAGAAGCCATTGATTTTATGCTTTAGACAAAACTATTTACTATGTGGTGCATCTCCCCACTATTTATATGAAAAGGTTAAGGTTAAAAATAGGCATATTTAGTAAAAGTACAAGTGACAGTCCAGTGTTTTTAGAAGGCAACCAGCCTTCTCAAACAAAAGCCTGTCAGGGCTGCATGTCATTCTTTGTCTATTCAAAACAGTCCCTAGGAGATTTAGTTCATAAATCCCTCGCACTTATGAAGTAACTGTGGTGTACCACTTCCTCATCCAGGCAGTAACACATGCTTTCCCACCCACGTTCACTTCCTCGCATCCTCTGCACTCAAGCTGCCTACCCTTGCCTTGGTTCTGCTCAATATCATGTTTTGCCTTTAAAATTGGGTAGTAAACTTTGCATTTTTGGACATATGTCTGACTTCCAGCTTAATCAAAATGGTCTCGATTTCAAGAACTACGCCACCAGTTCCTTTAGGTCAGTCAGTTTGACTGTCTTTTAAGTCAGCAAAATAGTGCTTCCCTTCACTTTGTGCTATGTTACAATTATGCTGGCTTAGAAGTTTATGGACAATTCAAAAATAGTTAAGTGTTTTATTTCTGTATGTCTGTTTACTCCTCTTTTGCCACTGCTTTTATGTGTGAAATGGCACAGCCTCGTATTGACAGAAGTGTTCAGCTCACTGGCTCTATCTCCATCAAACTGTCCAAACTGTGGAACAGGGCTTGGGCCAAATTTCAAACCTCTTCATTAATATCCCTCTGTGGTAATTAAACACAGGACAGTGGTATTCAAAAAGCCATATGGAAAAGTTTCAGCAAGTAAAACTTAACATTCAGAGATTAGTAAAATGCAGATAATTCTGTGGTAAAAATTGCTTCTCTTGGAAGGATATGTATACCTGGCTAATTGTGTAAGCTAAGTGTCATTTTACATTTGAGGACCAAACATCTTTTTGAACTAAGTTTATGTTTGGACTTGGGTACATTATCAGATGTAACATAGTGGGAGGGAGTTGCTGGAATTGAAGTTGCTGCTTCAACCCGATTAAGTAACCTTTAATTCTGGGCATATTTTTCCAATTTGCTATACTGAAAAACAACTTCACAAGGAGTTTAGGCCTGCAAATATGCCATACAGATTTATATACATAAATATATATATGTGTGTGTGTGTGTATTACCTTTGAAAGAGGACTTGTATTTTCCTGGATATCATATTCGGCAGCCAATGTGTTCTTTCAGACTGCTTAAGGTCCCATGTTCAGATTCTTCTATGATATACACACAGCTTAATGTCTTGAACAAAACTTCCAAAAGAAGAGATGGCATTTCTAGGAAGGATAATCCTTAAACTAGATTGATTTTGCAAGATAATGACCAGATTCAGGGTATCCCTCCTGTGCACACAGACAAAGATTGACTTAAGACATAACAATTTGTTCCATTAAAGTTCTGTCTAGATACACTTAAACACAGGAGGTATGACTTACTGCATTGAAAGCAATGACATAGGCTACACTCTCCATTAGAAAAACACACATAGGACAAAGTGGTGGCCAGGGTTTTGGCGTGGCTGAGCTTCTGTCTAATCCTCACATTGTTGGATGTGCTCCCTTTAAGAACTGAAACCTTAAAACCTGTGAATTGAGAGACATATATGACACTGTGCTTGCACATGTATCCTGGAGTCACTCTTTCAGCTAAAGAACATCAGTTCTGCCTATGGGAAATATTTATTTTCTTTTCAAACTGACCATAGATAATTTGCATTATAAGTCCATTATGAGTTGGATCTGTCTTTGAACCACCATTATAGGGCTTTTGATGTGGAGTATCTTCTGCATATCTTCAGATCAGATGGGGATACCCACATGAGATTAAATGGGGAAGCAAAAAGTATGCAACTTGGTCTCTTGAACACAGGTTTTGTTGTAACTGACTCAGATGGAAAATAACAAAAGAGTAGTATCTTAGCTCATAGTCTGGATTTCAGCTCTATAGATCATCATGTTATTCTGTAAGTGGAAACTAACTGTATAATTAGTCAGCCCCATATCATTTATATTACCATTTTGCTATAGAAACGTTCTCTTATTCAGTCCTGATTCAGTTATTTCTCTAAGCCTTCTGAGAGAGAGGCACAATTTTGCTTTACCAAATACATGACTTTGCAATAATCCAGCCCAACAGCTAGAGATGAGCACACACCTTACTGTTATAGCTGGGTTGCCCAGATATGACAAACACAGTACTTTGAGTGTATTTCCCCAAAAGGTCTCTATTTTCCTTCCCAATGACTTTCTATAAAAAGTGGTCTCAATAAATCCTACAAGATGCTGACTAATATACCTTTTGCCTTTCAATTTTTGGGGCTCATAGAGCAAGACACAAGGAAGTAGAAACTCATTTCAGGTGTGACTGTCAATAAGCTTTTGCAAGCCACTTCTGAGAAGCCAAATCAATAAGTAGGTTTATGAAGGCATTTCTGGGAAACTTCTAAGAAATTTCACCTCAGGAGTTCTGCTAACATCAGAGGAGATAGATCTTTGAAGCATTTCTGGACAGCTAAAGAGCTGGTTGGAGTTGCAGCAGGGAGAACTTCAGATACCAATTTTGCACATTTGGTAAATTCTTGAAGCTAGAACCCTTAATCTTTTCCTGTCTTTCCTGATATATTATCCAGATGCATACCATGGAATTTCTTCATTTTCTTTACCACTTTCTGAGACTGTTTTTAATCTTAGATAGGAGAGTGGGAAATGCTGAAAGTTGCCAGAACCAAGGGGCTTCAACTAAAGTTGCCTATCAGCCATGAAAGACTATGATGTAAAAAATCTACTGGCAAGGATGTTTTTGCCTAACTCCAGTCAGCAAACATTTGATTTCAGTCTTCAAATATGAGGGGTGGTGTATTCTGTAACTATGAAAATCTTACCCAATTTAAAGTCACATTAAATTGTTGTCTCATTAATACAATTTAAGTAGTAGTAAATTTCATAGCTCTACAATGTGTTGTGCTACAAATACTGGGTTCAATTTTAGTTAATATTGATTAAAGGAAAAATTAGCCAAGTGGACGTACTTACTCATTAATTCATGTGTACTGCCATGTGCTCTACCAGATGCTTTCTAAAGTAGTCATGATGGCTTTTACTCTTACCTCCCATGAAATATTTTTTTCTTCTATGTGTTTTATTTTTGCCCTTCTTTGGGTTTTTATATTTCTGCTTTATGTGCTGACAGTATTTTAGCTGTGACTCCCAGATTTTTTCCTCTGTAGCTCATCATACACTTCTTTACCACAAGATTAGAAATAGGAAAACAGGGAAGAATGAGGGATTGGGCAATTTGTTCATTTGTTTTCCTATGCAAGCAAAAATTGTTGTCTCAGAAGCAAAACTGGAATGGGAAGGTGATATCATTTGCCAAATGAATAAATGCTCAATCTTTCCTTAGGCAGTGAGAAACAAATTGAGCATGCAGTTAATACTGCAGAGTGCAGACTGGAAATATCTTTGTAGGGAAGAGGCAGGGATGTCCTCTTCCCCCATGCTGGAGCATCACATATTCTTGGTGTAATTCAGAGCATTCCAAAGGCAAGACACATGCCTTTCAGAAGTACTTTATGAAACCATGCAGATGAGTCAACCCTAGTTGGGTTGGTTTGGCAGTATCCAGAGATGGAATGAATTCCAGGAACAACATGGAAATCATATTGACTCTCCCTTGGTTTAGTTGGGAGAATTTTAAGCAGTGGTTCACACTGCTTCTCTCAGCTACTGCTGGTTTGTGTTTAGGTGGGGGTGACAAAAACATGGTTATTGATGATCTGACTCAACATGTCCTCAATCTTATATTGATTTCTGCAAGGTATGGGGCTGGCCCTGTATGTGAGCATTCCTGTACCCCTGACTGATAGAGTAGCACCAAACCATGTTTCTCGATATTTCTGTCTTTTTCAGAAAGTGCTTGTATGTTCCTAATGTGTTTTTTCCCTGAACATACAAATAAAAATCTACACTACCTATGCATTATGAGGATTATTTGTACTACTCATCATCTCTGCTCCTGATGTTTCTGTTTCATAGTGGTCTGAATCTAAGCTTTCTAAGCCAGAATGACCTGAAGAAGTATCTGAAACTTTGCAGCAACACATCTGGTCAAGTGAGGCAAATGAGAACTCAGAGTTTGCAGTAGATGGGCTAGTAGATAATAGTCTGAGCTTTATACCCCTTCTTTCAGCAGGGCCTGTTAGCATGTGTACAGCACTGCTCTTCTATCAGATCTCATAGCTTTTGGGTTAGAGCTGATCTGCAGAGACAGAAGTCACAAAGAAAAGAAATAATAAAGAAAAAGTGTACCTAAGGGACTTGAGGGTATTACAAACCATTTCCTTTCTTCTGGAACTGAAGAGGGGTTATTAAAGTTGGTTGAGGTGTCTGGGTCTCAGCCTCAAACATCCATCATTTCAGGAGAGGAGGGGTGGAGGAGGAAGACAGCTAAAGCTATTAGTTTCATGCAAATAAACCATACTGAATGTTAATTTCTGATTTGGAGGACTCTGCATTGTTATTGGAAAATAAAGAATTCTGCTTTACTGTACCGAATCTAATGATAACAGAAACAAAAAAATTACTGCATTGACTGTCTTTTGATTTATTATGGATTATTTCCTGATCTTCTAATTTCCTCTTTGTCAGCTATGTCTTTTCCAAATGTCTCAAAAGGGCAGTGAGAAGTACAGATCTGACACTTAGAAGCAACTACATTCAGTGTATTTTTAAAGCAGGAGAGCACATATGAAGTGGCCTTTATTTGAGGAAGCAGTAACCATTTAAGAGTTCTTTCAAGGAGTCAGATCAACTTTTATCATGATCACAAAAATATTTCAGCTGTATATCACTTTCAATAGCTGCAGTTATTTCTGTCCTTTTCCTAAAATGCTGTGCAGTCAGATTTCCTTGGTTAGTTCCATCTTTTTACTAAACTGTCAGGTTTTTTTGTGGGAAAGGGGATTTGTGTTTTCTATTTTAATTTCAAGAAAAGTTGTCCATGCTTGGAAAATATTGGTGGATTGGGTACAGAAATCAGCTACTCAGCTGCACCACAAAATGTTTCATTCTCCCCTAGCTTTTTTGTAGTGGCTTCCATACACTGCCATTAAGTTATGTGTTTGACCACCCTTCATTGCTTATCCTGGTGTGGTCTTTTCCTTTTCAACTAAATGGATGGAGTCATAAATGCATATCTTAGAGTTAGATGCATTGAGGTAAGTGAAAGGCTATATTTAGTGGCTAATATTGGCGAGAGTTGCCTTATTTTTTTCCTGATTTGGTTCCTCTGTTGTTGTCTGCTCTTTCAAAACCAACATAAATTCCTTCAGATGGGCCTTTTGCTCCAGCAGCCTGACTTCTAAAGGTGCTGAGCGCCCAAATCCACAAGACTTGTGTGTGGAACAGGCTGAGGTAAAAGCCTGGATGACTAATATCCTCCTTTTCCTCTTGTCCTTGAGTTTCTTCCTCTGTGGAAACCAGACTAGAGCTCAGTCCCTCCAGAGCTTCTAAAGAAAAGAAATACTACAAGGAGTTTAGGAAAGTCCAGAAAGTATGGTTGGAATACTTTAAAAATGAAGCAATTTTTCTTTTGTAGTTATAATGGTGCTTTTCCACAAAAACTTCCTCACCTTGTAAGCACTAAGTTTCAAGCAAGGATTCAGTTCTTCAGAGACATACAAAAATGAAAGACCCTGAACTCTCTCTAAGCGTCAAAAACTTGCCTAAATAATATCAATCCAAAAATCCAGCATGTCCAATTCCAGAGCTGACTTAGCTAATTTCTCAGTTTCTAGTGAGAGAGGGTACCTGTGATCAGTCTTTAAAGGGCTGTAAATGTCAGAGAAGACATGTAGTTCTGAGCTGACTGCAAATTTTCCCAAAAAACCACAAAACCCTTCTTTGGAAGAGAAAGTTTTTTCCAGCCCGAGTTTCCCCATGACCCTATGATCCTAAATATGAATCAGATTCTACCTTTTTTCATAGTTCACTGGTAAATGGGACTCTGGATGTCTGCCTGTGAAGATATTGAGACAACAGTCATAGTGGGAATACCGCAGCACCCAGGGTCCCAAATTTGTTGCCAACTTTTGTAACACATACTAAAATGTTGTAAATCATACCAGGAGGGCTTCTTCAGAGATAAAAGGGCTGTTTTCATTTCAGTTTTGTTTCCTGCTGTGCATCATTGGTAGGATGATCTTTAGGGAGCTGTGTAAAACTCTGCTGTGCCTTTTCTCTGGGACATTTTGTTGCTCTTACATTTGTGCCTATGTGGTTATCTGCACACTGTAATAATTAATGCAGACGTGTCGTTGTGCCATTTTGAATTACAGTTTGGGGGAAGTTCTAATTCTAACTATATGACTGGGAGAGAAGAAGAGTTTTGGCTACAGCTTGTGATAGAAGGACATACTTACTCTGTTCCTGTTTCAAAACTTCTGTCCTCCGCCATGTTTCTGCTTGGAATGTGGAAATACAGAGCACAGCTTGTGCCATGAAGAGCCCATGTCGTGTCTCTTAGGCTTTTGGTTTAGATTCTTCCCTCTGTCCTCAGCTGATACCTGTTGTGGTTTTTTGCTCCTCCCATAGGAGGTTACATCACTTCTAGCCTTGTTGATTAAAAATAACTGTCACTTGGCCTAAGATTGGTGCCCCAATACTTGTGGAGAGATTGTGTGTGAGTCAGTAGAAGTTACACTCACACATCTGAAGGCTAAGTGTAGTACTTGGAAAATGGTTTTTGGTGTCTTACTTGAGAGGAGAGACCTGCATGCAGCAGATTTGTAGATGGGGACAAAGAGGACCACATATACAAAGGACGGAGTCCCTTGTCTCCTGTCAAAGACATTGGTGGGGGAGCACAGAAAAGCCACTGAAAATGTGAAAATGTATATTCTGGCTCAGGTGCCATAATGTCTTTGCCAGTCCTGAAATCACCAGTCTTGCTTTACTGCTGAAATGCCACAGCTGTTAGCGTGGAATCTACTAGCATCTGCAGTTCAAAACAAAGTATGCCATGTTTTCTACATAGCCCTTCACCTTTCAGTCCTAAAATCTCTTAAACCTGACTTATTTCCACAAAACTCAAATCATTATATTTTTCATAGCCAGAGTGGGAGAAGGAAACCTTCTTCCAGGCAAGGTCAGAGGGCAAATAAGCATCATTATTTACACTAAAGGGATGTCACAAAGTTGCATACCTTCCCTTGGGTTTTAACTGTATCTTTACAAACCCTTTGTAAGCTGATTTTTCCATGATGACTTGGATCTCTTGCTGTCTTGTACAGAACTCTGAAGAGCGACACACCCATCAAAGCTAATTTGTATAACAAAATAATTGTAGCCATGTCAGTCCGTGAAATGACTGTTATTACAAAAGGTGGGTGTATTTCCCCTATTAGTAGTTAACATTCTGAATTATTTGAGGACTGTGTTCATACATACAAAGTCTGCTAGCAACAGAATGCTCCTTTGCTTAGAGCAAGGCTTAACACAGATCATCTTCCTCATTTGAAACTGAGATCTCAATTATGAATCAAATAATTAGGAAGTGACAACTTTGCTTGTCTTGGATAGAAAATTTCAGGCAGTTTTCACATCTAAGCCTTTTTTGGAGGGAGTAGATGTCATACACTTAAATGATACATTGTCAGTACTAGCAATAGCATTGTGCTTTTTGCAAGTGTGAAAATAGAGATTTGTAATGAACCTGTACTTAAAGATGCTATTTCTCTTCCTTAAGTTCCATAGTCTTCCTTTCAGACCAAACATAAAGAATATGTTGGCTGCTTGATACAGTGAGCATTCAATTTTTTTTGTAAGTTTCTTTATTTCACAGATAACTTGCATTATACCTTTCTGAATTACTGGCATCTAATATGCAATTCAGAGAAAGCCTAACTTTTGACTTTGCCAAGTTAGATATGCAATATTTTTAAACTTTAGCTAGCTAAGGGAAAAAAAAATCTCAGTCAAAAACTATATTTCATAGGAGAAAATTATAGTGATATTGATGGTTTGCCAAAACCTCAAGCAGTGACAAAATCCACAGTGTCCTGAAAGAGATGCCTTTGCAAAACCATTCCTTTGCAGATGGCTTAGATTATTGATACTTACAAACACATGACATTATTCATTCAACTCAGAATTTTGAAAATCTCTGTTGATAAAAAAATGTATATTTGTCACATTATCCCAAAATTGCAGAGAAAAACAATCACCAAATCCTGCAATTGTTCCTGGGGATGTTTTATACTTTAGAAGTTGTTGATTTGGTTACATTTCAACATAACCTAGTGTAAAAAGGAAGGAAGGGAAAAAAGAACCCAATTTTCCTTTGTTGATATGAACATTGCATTTTTTATATTTTTTGTATATTTGAAACTCCCATTGCTAAAAGGGTTTTAGGTGAACAAGAAATGCAGGATCAGATGTGAAATCAGTAAGCCCAGTGATCATTCCACCAAATTTTTTTCCATAAAGGATGTAAAATACCATGCAATTCCCTAGCTGCACTGCAAATGATGGATAAACAGTCATAGGCATGACTTTTCTGTTTGGGTTATGTAACTGTTCTCAGTGCAAACTACTTGCAATGAAGAGTACATTTGGTCCAAATTCAAGAAAATTATTTCACCTCATGATTTCTGTCTCTGTGGGAGCTCTATGTGAGGAGTGAAGCCTCTTTTTGTGTTACCTGGCACAAAATATAAAACAGTTACTCTTCTAAATTGCTGTAAAAGGCCCCAGAAACCAAGGAATCCATCATTACAGCCCAGGATACAACTGTCCACTGCCTTAAGTCTAAAATCAACAGTTTTCTGCCCTGTGCTCCCATGGCTGGATGACTGACAAGTACTTCCTTAAAAAGAATTTTTGTATATGGACAACATTGATTTAATGATGATTAACACTCCTGGCTTCCCACAAAGGGAAAGCAGAAGCACGTGCCCCATGGCTGAGATACTGATATTATCATTGGAAGATGTTTCCCATGGGGCAAAGAGAAAGAAAAGTTAAAGTGCATTTATTTTAGCATAAAATGACAAGAAAATGTCCTAAATACAAAAAGCAATATGCTTTTAATAATTTGTCATATTGGAGAGATCAGAGTGATTTCATTATCTCTACAATAAAACGTGCCAGTGTGTTAAGAGCCGTAATTAATTCATTTGATTGCTCTTATAACACCGTTTAGTATTTTTGTAGCTAAGAAAAATATCACTCCCACTTCAGTTCCATATTGTTCATGAACATATACTAAATCACCAGTCATTTCATGGAGAGAAAAACATGCTTAACATTTGCTACCCCATGTTTACATCTATTAATCTATTAAAATAATAGACTAAGCCAAATTTGGACTGGAGTTGTGCAGAACTACTGACATGATTTTTCTGGGATAATTCCATTTTTTCTGCCAGGATAAAGATGCATTATGAAACGTCCCATCACTGGTGTGAGTGAATGACCCAGGGATGCTGGTCTTTGAGCAGGAGGCTGTCCTCTGATACTGCAGAGTCAGCAACTGTAAGACGGCATAACTATGATGATTTAGTGTTACTAAGGCTTTCACCCTGAGACTAGAAAACACTTGTCCCAATCCTTCCTCCTCTACAAGACTGCTTATGGAAAAAAATTGTAGAAACCAAGCAGCATAGCCTTGCAGGTGATGAAAGCAGGATGTGAAATTTCAGAAAACTAAGCTTTGTTTAGAGAAAGGGAAATTAAAAATTGTCTCTAATGGGTTTCACTTATTCCTCTGTGATCGTAGCTGCTTCCTAATGCTCTATGGGTGCAGAGTCAGGCTACTGATACTGGAATCTCTACAGTAATTTACTGTAGGAGCAATGAACAGTGTGAAAGCAACTAATGTTTCCACCCTCATTCTTAAATACAGACTTGCCTGTGGCATCTTCTGTGTTTCCACTAGATAGCTTCAATCTCCACATCTATGTGCAATGTTAAATTAATTTTAAATTATTTCCAATTATTTCCAGTGCACTACAACATGCTTGTTTAGGAAAGCACTTACCAATTTGCTTGGCTGTAAGCAGGCTTTTGAGTCATTAAAATAATAGTGAACTTAGAAGAATTAATTACAATTAAGTTCATAGACTTTTGATAAAATATGGACTTAAGTAAGTTCTTTCCTCATCTGGGGCTTTAAAGTGTTCTTGGTTCAATATATTTGATCTTCTGACTGTGCCTCTGTTCTCGTGGCCTTTGCATTTCTTGTGGGGGTTTGGACTCGGTGCTACACTTGAGATTAATCTGTGACTCTTACAAGCAGCAGTGACTACTACACCCAACTTCACAGGCTGAGTTGCAGATAATTGTTCTTGCAGCATCTGTACTGGTTTCTAATTCATCTGTGGCTTCACATAGTTTGGTTGATCAAATGCATTGGTTTGAGGAACTGCTGCCATTGAAACCACAAAACCATCACCAGAGCATGAGAATAACTTGTGTTTCTATTCCTGTTCTCCAGATCTGGAATTTGCTACCTCTGTGGGCTCTCTAAAGTCTGACTCTGGTATTTCTAGAACTTGCATCCAGTCATTATCTGTTGTGCTTTCACTGTGAAGAGAAGAGCCCAGGACACCAAAATCCCAGTATAAGCTCAGTCTCTGAGGGATCTCTTCTGCATAGTGTTAGATGGGAACACCTCTGGATAAGGACTCTTAAGCCTCACTCCTGAGGCCTGGTCCTGGTTCCAGCAGGTAGGAGATTCTGCCTGGAGAAGTGTGCAGCATTAAGAAGCTTAAGTCTTGAGACAAATGGCTGGGGCACTTTATGAGCATGGGGCTGACTGCCAAGATTACACCTATGTTCTATATCAGATAATATCAGAGAGACAATATGCACAAGTAGTTCAGGAAGAGTGACCAAAATTCCTGGATTTGTCCTTCACAGACAGGTTCCCCAGGAAATTGCTAGATAGAAGTGGCTTCACCTTCAGAGATGCTTTAGGAGTTGGCTAACTGCAACACTTACAGAAGGCTTTGGTTTGCATGATGTTTTGAGTGTGTGCCTCTCTAGATCTGATTTGATTTGCAGTGCTTAAAATAAGATGCTTATCTGGCATTTCTAACCATTGCAACAAGTAAATTTTTCAGGTAATGCTATTATTTGCTCAGTTCTAGAGGCCTTCATCAGACTGAGATGCTTTAGCAAGGATTTTGTTACAAACCCACCATAATAAAGTAGTCTCTGTGCCACAAAACTTGCAGCTATAGTTAGCAGTGGTGGCAGGCAGTGACACCATGACCCTATATGTATAGCAGCTCTGGTACAGAAGCCTTTGGCTAATGCTGAGCTGAAACCAGTGAGCTCTGCTTCATGCAAGCTGCATGCCAGACTGCCATGCTCAAGCTGACACCATCTGCTCCAAATTGTGGCCAGCCTGTGGAATGAGCGGGGACGGCAGAAGGTCTCTGCGCTCCACCCAGAGACACGTGCCCTCAGGCTCCAGGTCTGAAAGGGTGGTGTAGACGCATCACTTCAAGCTTGTCAATAATTTAATCAAAACAATTAAGAGTGCTCATGAATAACTGTAGAGTATCATGACCTAAATAAAATAGACAAACCAAGGAAGTTCTTGCTTCTCCAACGTGCAGGCACATGGACATTAATTGTTTGACCCTGAGATCTGATAAGCAGCCAGGTCCTAATCAGAGAAAACAAACATATCTGGATACTTAGCATCTAAGAAGTTGGGTGGAAAGAAAACTTTATTTTGATCTGCTGCTGTTATGAAATTTCTCCTTATTTCTCCAGGCTTTAATCATCTCATCATCAGTCTAACAAAGACAGTATGATGCTCAGCAAAGACTGCATTCTCAGGCTTGCATGTGTGTGCAGTAATTCAGGGTTACTGAATCAACTCCTTGTTGCAGTCATGGATAAAGGCATGCAGGATCTCCCTGTATTAAACTCGAGAACTATCAGGATCATCTGCATTTGCAATACAGCAAGCAGTTTTGCTGCTTTTGCAAGTCACCATGACACTGCTGAATTAATAACAACAGCAAATGTACTTTGCAGAAGGGCTGAAGTGTAGATTCCCTTTTGCAAAGACAGCTTGTGGACTTTTTTCCTGATTATTTTTCTCTTGTAGTTACATGGGCTGAACCTGCAGTTACAGAGATGAAAGGAGAAAGCTCCAGCTTTCTGCTCTATTTAAAATGAGGTCATGAGGCTGGATATTGCCTTTCTGCAGACTTGGGCAGAGTGCTCTGATTCTACTGCAATACTCAGATGCCAGCACTGAGGTTAGATATCAGAGTTACCTACCCTGTAAACTCAGCTAAGAAAGGCTGCATTTCCTGACATACTCTTTTCCTTATTTTTAAGGACTTAGTACTTTTTCAATAAAAATAAATTTAATTTGTGGCTACATTTCAGCTCCATTGGTTTGATGGTATAAGTGGAGCAATACCAGCTTTGGATTTAGAGCAGTCGTGTGGCTGAGTCTCTCTGTGCAGCTTTCATGTGGTCTGGTGAGACATTCTTAGAATCCCCAAACATTTTTGAAGATCCTAAACTGGAGACATTCACAATTCTTCCCTCCCTTTCTACCATTAATCCTTCATGTTTTAACAAGCACTGAAGTTAATACAGCCTACACTCTTTCCTGTCACACTGGGCCCCCTCCCTCCTTTCTTTCTCTTGAATAAAGCAATCTGTTCTTTCCCGTCCATACGCTTGTAAATCAAAGGGGTAGATGTCGACACACACCATAACCAAGTATAAGCTTCCTTTTTTTAATTAAACAGAGTTCTGACATTTGGTTTGAAGAAGTGTTTGTTTGGTTTTATTTATTTTTTTTAATATGTGAAAGATGTCAACTGCTTTTATTTTATTTTTAGTAGAGACCAATTTTGTATGGTACCACAAATAATCTCTAGCACAAAATCTTTCAGATGTTATTTCATAATTTAATAGGAAGATAGTTGGAGGGGAGCAGAAGTCTTGGAATTTGAAGCTTTTAGAATTAAGAGGTTACCTCTTTGGTACAGGTTTTTGTACACATAAATCATGTTTTAACTTCCTTTTCAAATTTAATTTCAAAACCAGCTGTAATTCTGTTGCTATTCTCTCTGCTGTTTTCTTATTACTACTAATTATACTTAGACAGTTATATGAAACACATAAATATCCAAATTCACAATAGCAGGTACTAAAAATAAACAGGGGTCCCTAAACCAGAGAAAGTGTTCAGATCTGATACTGCTACTTTCCATGATTATTCTCAGTCTATGACCGGTCATGAAAAAAGGGCTTTATTTAATAATTCTGTTGCTGTTTTATTTATAGATGATGGTTTTAATCCACATTTGCAGTTGAAGTATATCATCCCTATGATGTAGGGGACAAGATATATGTGTGTATATCAATGCAGGAATTAAATGGTTTCCTGATTGCCTGGTCAGAAGAAGGTTGGGCAACTCTAAGAGGGACTGTGAGTGCTTAGACACTGTAAATGCTGCTCTTGATGAGCAGAACTGAGAACAAAAGGTTATGAATAAGTTGCGTGTGTATTTCTGGCCTTCCTCTTTATTTATTTATTCGTCAGGAGGGCAGACATAAGTGATCAGTTGTTCAGTCCCTGTTCTTCAGTTCCTATGGATGAAGGACTATGAGTATGGCACCTTTTCATGGTTTTAGCTGAGGAGCAGTACCACAGCTTTGTCCTTCTGCTCTCAGTCCCTCAAGCATGGAAAAGGATCTGCCACTTCAGCAAGAGGGCCAGCTGTGTCCTGGGGTGCATCAGGTACAGCATCACCAGCTGGGCAAGGGAGAGGATTGTCCTGCTCTGCTCTGCTCTGCTCTGCTCTGCTCTGAGGCAGCCTCTCCTTGAATAATGTGTGCAGCTTTGGGTGCCACAATATAAAAAGGACATTAAACTATTAGAGAGGGCCACGAGGATGCTGAAGGATCTGGAGGGGAGGGCATATGAGGAGCAGCTGAGGTCATGTGGTCTGTTCAGCCTGGAGAAAACTGAGGGGAGTTACAACTTCCTCATGAGGGGTAGAGGAGGGACAGACACTGATCTCTTCTCTGTGATGACCAGTGACAGGACTCAAGGAAACTGCATGAAGCTGCATCAGGAGGGATTTATGTTGGATATCAGGAGAAGGTTTTCACTCAGAGAGGGGTTGAGCACTGGAACAAGCTTCCCCAGGAATGTGCTACAGCACCAGGCCTGACACAGTTCAAGAAGTGTTTGGACAAGGCTCTCAGCACATGGTGATCCTTAATGGGTCCTGTGCAAGAGCTGGACTCAATGATCCTGATGTGTCCCTTCCAACTCAGCATATTCTTTGATTCTGTGAACTCAGCTGCAGTTGATTTCATTGCCTGCAGTTGTCTGTGTCAGAGTGCCATGATGCACTGCAGCATGCCACTGACGGTAGTGCTTTTTCACATGCATGTGCTCAGCTAGAAAATCCACCCAGGAGCTTCCTGGGAGCCTGCTGCAATATAACCTGGTTCTCTGGAGCCTGGAAATCCCTGTGAACTCCTCGGATTGCTTCTTCCCACTGACAAAGTATTGTTTTGAGATACATCTGGTGTCAGGCGTAGGCATATGGCACCAGTATGGCAATGTTGGCTCCGGGGGTGGTTTCCTGCAGAAGAGGTCTGGCTGAAGGCAGTAGTCACTGCCTATTGAGAGTTATTATTATTCAGCACCCAGGTCTTTGTGAACTTGTTTGACTGGTGGCTGGGCAGAGTGCCATCGGAGCGTATGGACATGAGCAGAGACAGCCGAGTCTCCAGGGCCTTACACACATCAGATGTGGGTACTGAGGTCAGGCTTCTCAGTAGGGAGAAGCTAAATGACTGTCTGTCCCAAGCACGTGTACCTGTGGTTGACGGGATATGCCATCATTAATCCAAATCTGGGCTGTATTAAGCTTCTGAAATAAAAAACAGCTTTGCCAGCCACTTGAAGAGGGCTGGGGGCCTGTTTGGATCAGTGCATTAGTGGCG
>VXAX01007093.1:1762858-1823011 GCA_013399835.1 Leptocoma aspasia | reverse complement strand
TTATTAAAATATAATATATTTTTTAATATAAATTTCAATTTGATTTCCAGTGTACATATTTGTAATTATTTCTGTATTTCTTCTATCACGTTTCTGCTGGATAAGTTCCAGAATCTGTTTAGCCTATGTATTTATGGAAAACATTCTTCCATCAAATTTTCTGATCAGATGTACTTACAGTTCTTTTAAAAGCAAAATGATTTTTCATTTTATGGACATTTGAATAACTACTTTGCATTGATACCAGGAATAATAATAATAAAAGAAATATTCCTGGCAGCAAAAGATACCACACACTATCCATCTTATACCTTTTCCTAAAACCTGTTTGTTTCCATTATGGAGATGCCATGGCACCTTTTGGTATGTTTATGAGTGGTATAGATAAGTGTTCACAAAAAATATAAAGCTGCCCTGTGATTTCCATGTGTTCTACATGTTAAAGTGCATTACAGAGAAAAATGGACAGTTTTGTGTTATGTGGTTGGCTTTCACAGGGCTGCGGATCTTAATCCTGTGGGCAGCTCTTTAAAAAGTCTGACTTCTGATTTTGTTTGTCTCATCTTATGTACTCTGTTCTCTGTGCCCAGTGGATTGAACAGTGAACCATATGAATTTTGTAAGTGGTTTTGGGCCATTCATCCTTGCTGGTTTTATAGGTGTTGTTCAGTTATCAGGAATCACTTGGAAAATTATTCCTGCTTTTTCACAAATTTGTCAGATCCTTCTGGCAGGTGCTACTGTTAAAGAACAGAGAGCTAATGTAAAAGAACTTGCTAAAAAATCATGTAGTGTGGCAGTGGTAAAGCATTTTAAGCTTCTGATTGCTAATTTTGTGTCTACTAAGTCCAAAATAAAGTCTCTCCCTTACTCCAGAATACACCAGTGCTTTACAACTGGATATAAAGTCATCATTAAGTCAAAAGCCATTTAGCTTAATAGCATAAAAACCTTTATGATCATACCAATATGTAAAATTTTCGTAGTTATGACATGCAAAGCTCATTTTTGAATTTGGAGGTATTAGTAAGTGTTGCATAACACAGGCCACCAGAGCCTGGCTATTACATAAACCTAAAACTTCCTGTACTCAAGATCCATTCATCACAAAATGGGAATAACATGCCTTAGATTGATCCTTGCATAGCAGTGATAATAAGGGCTGAACTGAAGTGCTTTCAGCACGGCGGCATCCTCTGAGTGCTGTAGAAAACTGTCACTGACAGAACAGGTTTAAGTGCTCGTGAAGAACTTGATCTTCCCAGACTTTGGATTTGCCTGTAAAAAGACTACTTACTCTATGTGGTTGTGTGCACATATGTGGGAGATCCTTTTGCCATCTTTTTGCAGTCCTTTCACAAATGGAATTTTGAATGATCTTGTACTACCACACACAAAAAAAGAAATACGCTTATATCAAGTTGTTTTCCATCCATGAATACAGAAGTGAGTTGAGTAGAATGTTTAACTCACTAAAACATGCATGGACATTAGTATTACCCTCTTGGTGAACTATCAGGTGTTGCTTCTTTGCAGAAGCTGGCAGTATTGCAGTAATTCCAGATTCTTCAAGCTTCCTGTTGATTTTGGCCATTCCTAGAGATGGAGGAAGAACAATGAAGGTGCCCCTCTGATTTAGCTATTATGTCATGTTTGTTCAGTGACTAAAAGGAGAACAGCTGATCTCAGCTACTTCAGAAAATGGTGCTCTTAGTCTTTCTTGTCATAAAAAAAGAAATATCTTTATTTCTGCTCCGTTCTCCTTTCGCCATCTGATCCTTGCTTCCTCAGGCCTGATTGCAGATGTAGGATGGTAAATAAAGCCTAGGACCTGTGTTATGCCTCACCTCCATCTTTCACATCTAGAAAGGAGAAGCTGACCTTACTTTGTCTGTCCTTGATTGGAAAAAAGAGGGTTTGGGTAGACCTTGCTATAGCACGAGGAACAGAAATGGTCTCTGAAGGGCAGGAGGTGTATGTGGGTGCAGTTAGCCAACAGTCTGAGGTACAGGCAGCTGTGAGGCTGGCAAAACAGATAACCTAGTGTGAAATTTGGGGAGGTACAGGGAGCTCTGCTGCACTTCTGGGTAGCCAGAGTACAGCTGCAGCAGGAAGCAAGGTTACTGCACTCTGTAAAATGGCAGCTGCTCCGTGTGTTACAGATGGGTTGGAAGAGTTCAGAAGTCAAAGAGGGCTAGAAGAAAACTGAGTGCATTCCTACAAAAAAAGACTAATTTTTAAGTCAGTTATTTCTGGTCTTTGGATAGAGTTAGCACTAGAAGGGAAAGATTGTGCACATGCTTAATGGTAAGTAAATGGTTCAGTGTTTTAAGAAACATGATTTTTTTTGCGTATGGTTGGTTTGCTCACTGCTGATGAGAATTGTGTTTATCTTTGGTTAAGGTAGAAATGATACTAGATTTGCTTAGGTGACAAAGCATCGTGGTGTTGTGATCTGCTCTTCCTACCTTTGGCATGATCATTCAGTTGTATTTTTGATTAAGATGGCAACACGTCACAGTTACAGTGGGGTTTTCAGTTCTGGGCAAACCAAGGTAAAAATGGTGATGATTTAGGAAAGCCTGGGGAAAAAGTTGCTAATACTATTTGTGTCTTGGTCTTTGAAAGTCTTTGAAAGTTTTTTCATTTTTGTTTTTTTAAAGAAAAGCTTATCAGCAGCAGGATACTCAGAACATTTATCAGAAATTTTATCCACATTTTCCAAAATTAATACTCTGTAACAGTATTACCTAAATATTTTAGACATTGGCATTGATCTTGACTATTTTGACCAAATATATTTAAATTCATATAAGCTGTTGAAATTTAGAAAATTCGTCAGTTTAATAAAAGTCCCTCATTGATGAAAAATAAGAACGTTTGATAAAACAAATCTCGTCTGTAGTCCAGCCTGATCTTACAGAATTTTGAGGGCCCTTACAGCTTCTTCCAGTTAGTTTTTCATTGCAAACGATACAGTTCAATGAGAGACCATGAGTTCCATGAGAGACCATGTATGCAAAAGTCCATGGAAAAAGGAAAGATTTAGGGCCTAAATGATAACAATGAAAACCTGTATAGTGAGGGAAAGGATGTAGCAGTGCTGCTATCTTAATACATGGATAATATTCACAAACCACTTAAAAATATCTATATGAGAAAACGTTTTACAGCTGCCAGTGCTATTCTGTAATCTTATCAGTTATGCAAATACTAGTGTGAAAAATAAAACCAGAAATCACCAGGGTTGTTTTTCCCGGTGTGGAAGGGGCAGGACTGGTGTGCTCAGTGGCCCGAGCCCGGTGGCGGCGCAGCGCCTGCGCTCGCGGGGCTGTGCGGAGCCGTGCGTGGAGACAGGAGCTGCCAGGGACCTACAGCACCTGTCTCTGCTGAACGTGGAGCTGTGTTTTGCTAGGGGGTCAATATGGAACTTCCTAGTTCCAGTAAAATTGAAGGCAGTAAACTTTCCTCCTATCTTTAGAAAAGATACAAATTGCATTTTAATAAAAGAAATAGCAGGATGATTCACAGAAACTGTTTTCCTCTTCTTTTGGAGGCCATTTACAGTTGCTAAGCTCTAGCTATATGCCAGTTATATCAGCTGTTTAACTCCATTTTCTCTTTTTTTGGTGGCTGATTTAGCAACGAGATATCCCAGTGAAAATAGGACTGAAAAATATAATAGAAAATAGCAATGATGACATTTCACAGTTATTACAATGATCTTGATTATTGCTAAGACCACAAAGGGTTTGGTTTTTCTAACACTCCCCTTCAATAGGAAGGGCTCTATGAGGTCAGGCAGTTTTTGTAATGCAGTTTGTTTCGGAGCTCTGCTCATTCTGTAAAGTTTTTCTCATGCTGTTGATGGAACAGATTTGCAGGTGTGGTGGAATATATGGACAGTATAATTCTATTCCCTTGCTACTCTTGAACATAATGCCTCTCACTTCCATAGGTAGAAACTTTTTATCCAGAAAAAAATGCTCTGTCAACTCCCCAGAAGATAAAACAGGAATAGGTCCAGTTCGAATTCTCTGGTTTGAAGAGAACTGAAGGTTTCTCATACAAGTCACTAGTAATCAACATCTTAGAAGTATTTAGGAACAATACTTTTCTTGACCAGTTTGGGTTTGGGCTGCTAGCTGGTACACTTCCCAGTGTATTTCCCCATGTTTTAACTTGGGTGAGTCATTTTAGGTTGGACAGTCTTCTTCTGCTGCTCCTCAGCTTTCATCTCCATTCTACACTGTGGACTTCCCCTGGGAACTGTAGAGCGGTGCTGTAGGTGTCTGCCCAGAGCTCTCTGAGTGACCTCTCCAGCAGCTCTTGGGCTCCCTTGGTACATGGTTTTCCTCTGCAAAAAGCCAGAAGAGGAAACAGTGGAAAGGGCCAGACAGCCTTCCCCCAAAATCCCAAGGCAAAAGGCTGGGCTGTGTGTCTAATACCTCTCACTAATAATGCTTCAGATCTATTATTTATTTTTCTAGGATCTTTCAAGTAAAGTCTAATGTGAATATTTGCTGTACTGTGTTAGTCTGAATTTTGTTGAATATGGAAGTTCTGTGTTTTTGCCAAATTTGCTGTGAATACTTAAAATTTGTTTTTCCCTTTTGCCTTTTTAGTGTGTTAGGGCGAGCGGGAAGACACAAGTTCATACTTGTCTATAATGTTTTTGAGTCTCTATTTCTTGTTGTTTGAAGCATGTTTTGGAGAGAATGCAACATACTTTATTTTTGCTGCAAGCTGTTTTAACTGATTGGTCAGAGATGTTTTCTGTACTCACACAAACACAAGTGTACACATGGACATGCAGATACATGTACGTGCAAGCATACACATAAACATATAAAAGCACCCTAGACCAACCTCTTTAAGAAACTGTTTTTCTTCTATATTCTCTTCCTGCTTACTTTCTAAAATTTAATAGCTACAAAGATTTTAACTGATACTCTGCATTCTCATCAAATACAGTATTTGGCTAAGTGTTAAAGTGTCAGCTTGCCCTATTTCCTCTTCACAGAATCGTTCTTCACGCCTGCAGCTTTCTTCTGTTTTTCATACCAGAAATACTTGCATCAGTCTTAAACCTTTGCCAAGTCACTGCTGACAAGTATTTCTGTAGCTCTTTATTTACAGTGTGGTTCTCTTTCTTGATATGAAATTTCAACATCTGTACTGGACAGGTTAATTTATTTGGAGAAGGTAATGAAATCACTTAAAGAAAAGCTAGGCCTTCAGCTGAGAAAAAGGTTTAACATAATCCTTACCTGTTATGATTATACTGAAAGTAAGCTTGTTGTAATGAAAACAGTATGTCAAACTGAATTAAAGATTATCTCTGGTGTAGGGAGGAATCTGGCCACATAAAAATTTAGCACGTGATGTTTCTTTTCTCTCTTCTGAGACAGAAATAAATATTACAATAAACAGAAGACTGTTGCTTCAAATAATAAGTTAAGGTAGTTGAGTAGGAGTGCATTAACTCTTTATGTGCCACATTTACATTACAGTAGATAATGTTAATGCTGTTGTAGTTTTTGGCCTTTTAAATATAGGATAAATAATACTTACATTTAGTGCTGCTTTACATCACCTGATCATACTGAAATCAGTTTTGTGCAAAGAAGCTCATAAATGGGTCTTCCACTTGAAGAGCAGTTGAAGAAACTGTCCAATACGGAGGTGCTTGTTTTGGTCTGGCAATGCTCATGGACCACATAGTGCTGTCCTAATTAGTCCCTCTGGTGTGTGCTGGAATGCTGAGCTTGTAATACCTCACTGCTTGTGACAAAACCCTACTGCTTAGGAGCAGGTAGAAAATGCTGAAGGTATAGTCTTCATTTGTAGTTACACCAGGCATAGCAACATAAACATTCACATTTTTACTCTTTTTTTCATGCCTTGATGGTTTTCCCCTTTTGTCAAATAGTTGTTAATGAGCCTTTTTAAAATTCCCTTCATCTGCTTTGATCATCAGGCTACATTGACAGGAACTGGTTTAGGTGTTTAATCTGTTAGGCATGATAGGGTGATAAAATAAGGTGGTAAATATGGTAGCCACTGCAGTCTATTCCTTGTGATGGTTAAGCATACTGCAAGAAAAACCTCCTTGAATTTCTTTGATTTGTTGGTAACTAACTTGGGTTTTCAGTTTTTGCACTCTTGCTCTCTGAGTCATAGAGGAATAGTTATTTACACTTCATGTGTGAGAGGCAGTGAGAACTGAGGTGAGCTACTGCCTGTGTGGGATTAGTGGGAAAAGGGGTGCCTGGAGGATGTTCGTTGCCATGGTCTTCAGACAATGCAAAAACATCTTTTTGGCAACCCCTAGCAGCAGTAGCTGTTCAAGATTCTCTGACCTTGTTGCTCTCCCAAAAAGGAAAAAAAAGTGCAACAGGCTCACAAATACTTTCCTTAACAACTAATTTCTGTATTACTTCTAATTTGCATAGTAGTTCTGACACATAGAATATTACCCTTATTTGATAAGGCAGGGGTGCCTTATTTTGAGGTGCAGGGAAATTGTATCCTCATCGCTTGCCAGAAATTAAGTTTGTGTTGGGAGAAAGTTACACGTTTGCTTATTGCATGTTATGTAAGGTCTCCTTTGAACTTGCTATGTGTGATATTTCTCAGGAGCACTGCAGTAGTGTTACTTTTCAGAATGCACCATCAGACAATGCAAATACTGTCAGTTTTCAAGATCCCAGTTTATGGGAATATAATATTTACTGAAATAAGTTACTGTAAAAATTATGATCAAGTGATGACAAAAATCAGTAAAGCTAGGGGATTTTCAAAGCAGAGACAAGTCTGAAGCATCTCTGCTACGTTCTTCCTGTTGTGCACTGGTACTAGTTTCTGCTCAAACCTTAGGTTTAGTGTCAGTTCTAATTCTTCTGAATTTATCTGACAGATTTATCTCTGTCAACCACAGGATTTGTATGCCGTCTCATACTGTAGTTTCTGATGCCTGTACTTAACTGATTTGTTTCCTATCTGCCTCGTTCATCTTTTCATTTTTGGCAAACTGGATTTATCTTGTTTTTGTGATTAAATGGAAGGAGTGGCTAAGGAATGAGATCTGGATCCTTTATTACATTTTACAATTGTTCCTTGGAAACCTGATTATATCTTGCAAATTAGTATAACATTTCAAAGGTAATAAATCCTGCATAGCTTGTTAAATATCTCATATTTTACTTATAGATTCTTACTGAAGCAGAATAATATTGTTTCAAACTTTGCCAAGTGTGAAGTGTTCTGCTGTTGCTCTGTGTTCACTGGTAACTAAGCATTTGCCATGCTAGAACAGAATTACTTTGTCTAAAAGACTTTACATTCAGAGTATGATTTTATAACTGTCAGTTAAATAATGGCATTTTGCTAATAATATTTAAATATTTATCGCTTCTCAAACAGTTATGATAAAGCAAGGGAAGTACTTTTCTAGACAAATTTAAATCCATGTGTGTTAAGTCTTTGTTTATCTTAAGTTTTCAACTACATGGCTGATACCTGGCTTTTGTTATTTGATGGGCTATAAAATTCAGTTTTGTGTCTGATGCATTTAAAATGTGCAGCATATACTTTTATATTATTAATAAATATATTTTGTTACTGCTGATAATTGGACTAGAGTTTTGCCTGTCATCTTTGCTTTTAGGAGTTTATGGTATTGATCCATTTGCATTTATGAATTGATTTTAGTTGGTGTTTCTAACTGGGAAGTGTTCACAGTATCTGTGTGTGTGTTCTCTCCTCCTGTCCTGGTATCTGAACATACTTTATAACTTTACTCATGTGAGCAGCTTTCAGATATAAAGAATTCTTTGACTGTCTCTGCTCTGAGATGTTTCTTGACATTTTTCAGTATTTTTCTCTGATTAAAATCTCGTTGCTGATGACAGTGAGACACTGAAATGGAGACAGTGGAGAGAGCTAGTTGACCTAGTATCAGATGCCCTTGGGCACAATGCATTTTCAGTCATCTCTAGATGAAAACCTTAAAAACAAGTGTGTTGAGTTTTCTCTTCTAAAAAAATTCCCCCTCCTCCCCACTGCATTGCAGGTTTTGTCTTCTTATCATCGGTAATGATGCAACTTTTGGAAGGTAAATATATTATGTGATTGCCTCTGACAGGACTTCAGTGACTGAAAAGGACTGTTTCTTCAGCAAATCAAATTTTCAGTGATGCTTACTTGAAATATGTGCTTTTGATGGAAGCTAAAAGCAGTGATCAGGAATAATCACACCTGTAGGCAAGGAACAGGAAACTCAAGTGATGGATTAAAGGGTGCAATTAAGAAGCTAGACCAAAGAAAAGAAGTGTATTTGGGGAGAAAACAAGAGTGAAACTATGAGTAAATAGAGTACTTAAGCATTTCCTATAAAGGAAATTCCTGCAATGATGCAGCGGGCCCAGGAGTGTGTCCAAGCCCTGAGGTAGAAGCTGGGTTCATATACCTCCTGACCTGTGTTAGATGGGAACTTCACAGGCACCAGCTCTTTCACCTTAATTTCCACAGAGGGCACACCCTCTGTGAAAGTGCTGGAGCTTTTGTGAGTGCAGTTGGCCCCCAGCATTATGACATATGGACAGTCACATTCTGCTGCTTGCTTGCAGAAATAGGGGAATACTTAATGTAACTTCTCCCTCTGGAGCTGTAGGGAGATTGTGGTTTCTGGCATGCCTGGGCACAGCACTTGCTGCTGAGCTGCTGCAGTCCCTCCTCTGGGTTATTGGTCCAAAGGGAAGCTACTTGTGATGTAGGAACCAGAATGTCACCCCTGAATAAAACATTCCCATGCTAGGCCAGCACCAGCAAATGGAAAATTGGAGAAGTGCAAAGAAGCAAGTAAAAGAATAATTATTTTTGGTCCACTGAGGGATCTAATATAGGTTGCTCTCTGTACACAAGCAAGCTTCCATCAGTTACCAAGCCCAGATCTGACAGCAGCATTTTTACAACTAAATCAGGACTTCCTAGTGTTGTGTGGTGAAACTGAAAATTAAAACTGGGAGACATGCTACTTCTTCACTTGTTGGCTTTTTAAAAAGAATTGTGGTTTTATTACCTTTATTTTGTAATGTAAACTTCACTCATTTAAATTGTTTTTCAAAATTTTCAAATTAGTTGTTGTTCATGATAAACATAATTCTTTCAAGTATTTTAAAATGAGTGTGATTGATGTAAGGCATTGTCCTGCCACTGAGGTATACCTGGCTGGAGCAGCAGATGTACCGTGTGGATAGTCAGGACTCCAGGCAGCAAACTCCTCTTGTGCAGTGTCTTTAGCATGACTTACAATTGTAAGTCATGGTGGCCTAAGGTTTGCTTTAATATATAGACATAGGATGTGTTTCTTAGACAGGGCCATGTAGTGAAAGATTGGTGCCATGGGGGCTCTCTGCTCTGGCTTCCACATATTTCCACCTCCACTCGTGGAGAATGCCGGAGTAGGAGAAGGCTGCCTTGTCAGTTTGTTGAAGGTGAGTGTTCCTGTGCTTTAGCCAGGGTCATCTTGCAGGTAGAATAGATTCCAGCTGTCTATTTGCCTGAAAAATCTGTCCATTATATGTTATTTGAACTCAGGATGAGGTCATATTTCATTGCAGCCCTGGAGGACTGGCCATTTCAGTATCCCTCCTTCACTTCAGGGGATCGTGTGTATATTCTGTAGGCTCTCACTGTTCTCAAATTGTGTGCTGTTGGTCCATGGATAGTTGCTAATTAGAGAAGATAGGTGGAAAAACCTCATGTGTGTGTTTCACTTTCCAAGATTCCCTGAACCCTTGGCATATACTTCATTACTAAAATAATGGAGAGCCTGCACTCAGACTGATGGGATAGTATACTGGCTTTGTCAAGGCTTGTACTAGGAAAAGAAAGAAAGAAGGATTAAATGATTGAAAGATGAAAATTTTTTTCCTCCCCTTCTCCACTATGGCTTCTTTTGGTTAATTTTTATGCCAAGGTCAAGATAATAATTCTTTTACGGACAATATTTACCTGCATCTTTTAACCTCTATTGCATAAGATGGCTAAATACAGGAAGGCACGTGCAATATTTATGTTGCTGTGAGACAAAGATATGCTCTTCACTTGGCCTGATCTGAAAACAAAGCTCTTTTGGTCAGAATCGCTATCGCTTTTATGAAGTCTACAATGATTATGCTGCAGCCTGTAGTGTTAATGATGTTTACAACTACCTCCTGTTTCCCTTTCCATTTGGGATTAAACTGGTTCTGTATAAACACATACCATGTCTTGATCAACAATGTCACTAAAATATGTAAAGCAGCACTCATTTCATGTATAATGTTAAAAATACCACTTCTTTTTCTGTGAGGTTGCCTTTCTTGGTGAACTTTTGGTTCTTAATTCATGACCATTGTGACTGAATCTGCATTTTCTCTCTGGATGCTTTCCTGGGCTGTACTTCTGTTGTGAAGAGCTGCTGGGTAATGAATGGCAATTCATTCAGTGTTTTGCAGGGCTCAAGCACCTGCTGTCACAACAGGTCAGAGGATAAGCTGTGACTCATTGCAAGAGAGTTCATCTTAACTGGTGGCCACAGTGAGACCTGAAGTCAGTGGAGTTATGCAGCAGCTCTGGAGGGGGATTTAGCAGACAAAGACTTTATGCAATACTGACAAAAATGTGTGGAAAGCTGAGCATAAGAAATCATGGGAAATTCTCCATTTTTATTTGCCTAGTAAGATCTTAACCACGATGCAAGCACCTTCTTTGAGGTGAAGATCGCCTTGTTATTTCAAAGCTGGTTATACTTTCCTGTCTTCCATGTGACTTTTGCAGGCATAAAGTCTTGACTTTTGTGTTGCACAGAAGTCAACTCACCCTTTCTTTCCTTCAAACTGCACAGGGTCAACATGCCTGTTAAACTGCAAATATTTTGGTAAGGGCTGTTTTGACAACATGCAAAAAGACTTGCTGCAAAGAATAAAATGGCTGAAGATAGAAAAAAATATTTAATTTCCTTGAATTTAACAGAATAGACTACTTAGACCCTTGATTTTAATTTCTGTCTTACCCTTTTTCTAAGCACTTTCCTTTCTTCATCTTTGAAAGGAGGGAACTTAAAAGATGAGCATCCAAAGCTGGGAAAAAAGGTATTAAAATAGTGCTCTAAAATATTAAAAAGTTTTGAAAGAAGTATTTTAAATGGAAAAGCTGTCATATCATTGGTGATTGCTTTTGCTTCAATAAGTTTCCCTGGAAAAATTCCGGTGTTCTGTGTACGTTGAAATGTGTAGGTATCCCGCTGTAATTCGGAGTGGAATCTTTCTGCTCTCTCATATTTGCCTTTCCCCATCTCAATAGGATGTACCCCAAAACAATGCATTGACTCATTTTCTTACTCTCTTTTGCTACTACAGTGGACTAACCTTGATTTAGTACTGGATTGGGTGGGATTGACTCAGAGCAGTGTCTGACTGCTGGTCACTGGTACAGGTGATGTTTCAGGGAAATTGGAAGGCTCTCCTATTTAATGCTCCCTGGGGGTATCTCAAATTCTCTACCAACATTTTCAGTGAACTTAATGTAAGAAATGTTTTACTGTTATTGCATGGAGTCATAGCTCTGTCAAATAGCATGGGTTGTTTTATTGTTATATTGATATTTAGGATAATTGGGATGTAAACTTTATTTAGCATGCTTGATCATCAGGAAGGCATAGAGGTCTTTAAGTAAATACTAGTATCTTGCATTTTTCTCCTGTTGCTCTAAGTAGATAACAATCTTTTCTGGCCTTTTTTTTTCTTTTTTTTTTTTAATAGATATTTGATTCATATGTCAGGTAGCTGCAAACCAAAAATCTAATCCTGTAAACACCAAAGCATGCAATAAATTTTCTCAGATAAGGATTTTTACTGACATGGAGATTGCTGAGGTGAACAGTGGTTCACTGCATGTAGTAAGAAATCCTTGAGTGGAATCATTGGCTTAGAAGTGTGAAGGTGTCTGACAATTAGCTTTAAAATATTTTTTTATCTTTATATAAAGAATTACTTCAGTGAAAGCACTCCCATGTGTCTTATCAGAGAAAATAAGAATTCTCAAAAGTGTTTCTTTTAAAAGCCTTTCTCAGAGGTCTTGCTCTGCAGAATACACCTCTTCTTGTATCTAGACCAATTTTCAGAGGCTTTGATGAGGCAGTTTAGTCTGATATGCACCATAGGAGTCTATTAAATAAAATATACATAGATTAAAATTCCTATGATAATACCTTTTTAAAAAATAGTTTCTTCATCAGTAGGTCCTGGAGGAATGATATAAAATTGTATCACAATAATGTTTTTTCTTCCACACTGATACTTTTTGCTTTTAATGGCCTTAGTCTAGTTTACTGCTCGACACCATTTGGCTCAGTAATGGTGTCAGGTATTTAGGTCCAGCCAGGGCTCAGTAATGGTATCAGGTATTTAGGTCCAGCCAGGTAATATTGGGAGTTACTCAGTTTCTAAGTAATGCAAATATTTCTACAGATCTTTCAACAAACTTCATGTGCTAAGTATGGGGTGCTCTGTTCTGTGGAGCATCCCCTGTACTCTGGCTGTGTTTCATCTTACTCAGGTGTAATGTGTTCCTAAGAGACTGAGTCTGCTTGGTGTAGAGCCTCAGCATGGTTTGGTTTCAAGCTCTGGATGTGAGCAACCTTGCCAAGTGTCATCTGTGACAACCTGGAACCAGTGGTGCCTCGCTGTAGTTAGCAGTGTCCCACAAGGTTCAGTGTTGTTTAACTTGTTCATCATGGCTTGGATGAAGGGAGACGTCTCCTCAGCAGGTTCACTGAGGGCACAGAGCTGGGGGGAGTGGCTGATGCCCCAGAGTGCTGTGCAGCCCTTCAGAAGGACCTTGACAGGCTGGAGAGATGGGCAGAGAAGAACTGCCTGAAATTCAGCAAAGGCAGGGTCCTGCACCTGGGGAAGAACAAACCCTGTGCCAGTACAGGCTGGGGGCTGACCTGCTGGAAAGCAGCTCTGTGGAGAAGGACCTGAGTGTGCTGGTGGACAACAAGCTGCCCGTGAGCCAGCAGTGTGTCCTGGTGGCCAAGAAGGCAAATGGTATCCTGGGGTGCATTAGGGAGAGCATTGCTAGCAGGGAGGTGATCCTGCCCCTCTGCTCAGCCCTGGTGAGGCACATCTGGAGTGCTGTGTCCAGCTCTGGGATCCTCAGGACAGGAGAGTTGCAGAGCTCCTGNGTCCAGCTCTGGGATCCTCAGGACAGGAGAGTTGCAGAGCTCCTGGAGCTGGTCCAACGCATGGCAGCAGAGATGATTAAGGGACAGGAGCCTCTTATGAGGAAAGGCTGAGAGAGTTAGACCTATTCAGCCTTGAGGAGAGATGACTGAGAGGGGACCTAAACAATGTCTGCAGGGAGGTGTCAAGAGGATGAAGCCAGGCTCTGCTCAGTGGTGCCAAGCAATAGGACAAACGACAACAGGCAGAAACTGAAGCACAGGGAGTTCCACCTGAACATGAGGAAGAACTTCTTCCCTGTGCGAGTGACCACACACTGAAACAGGTTGCCCAGAGAGGTTGTGGAGTCTCCCTCATGGGGGACATTCAAGAACCATCTGGACACAATCCTGTTGGATCAGATGTCCCTACCAGTGGTCCCTTCCAACCTTACCTATTCTGTGAATAATTTATGTGATAACAGTGAATAATTCCACTAGGATGTCATAAATGTTTTTAAAATGATGGGAGAGCTAGTTGATAGTCCACTGTTCAGTGTCTGAGTGGCCAGCTGGTTACTTTATGTGGAGAACTTCAGTGGGTCTTTGTGGAATGAGTAGTATTTGGAAATTTTAATTGCTCTGCTGCTGCTTTGATGCAAAAATCAAGAGAGTAAATTGAAGGAAGTAATTTTGGTCTTGTGTGTTTTGCTTTTGATCTTCTGAATAAATTTGAGTTTACTGTAAATTTATCAAAGTTAGGAAACTCAAGCCAAAATCATTACTGAAATCATGCCCTTAGCAAACCTGGTAAAATACCACTCATAAAATTTTTGAGTGCTCCTCCTGTAGTTTCTTTCTTCCTTTTTATGGCCATATTGTTTCTTGTTTGCAGGTTATTATCCCACCTGACATCTGCATATGCTGAGACCTTATGCTGTGTTAGATCTATGCTTTCACATCATACATGTATATGCACACTGCATTTACAAAATACATTACTTGGAAGATACTCTGCAGTGTTAGAAGAGAGTGTGCTGTAGATAAATATATGTTTAGGAGCTTTAGATTCCTTGGATTTGAAGGGCATTAGACTTGCTAATGTAGGCATTGGCTCTGTGTTGGGCTTATGCTTTATTTTTTTTGACAATTTGGATATAAAGATTAAAAGTAAAGTTACAAGGTTAGTCAGAAGGAATGAGTGGGACCTAGTGACTAGAAATGGAAGTATTGATGAGAATTTGTCCAAGTGTGTTGTGGTTTGAAAAACCTCTTTCTTTCATGCTAACATCAAAAACACTGCTCAGACATAGATTATTCGTTATTCTTGAGACTGGAAAGCCTCTTTCTTTCATGCTAACATCAAAAACACTGCTCAGGTATAGATAATTCAGTATTCTTGAGACATTAATTGAAAGATCAAGCACCATAAGGCAGCAATGCAAACTTCCTTAATTTAGTCTCATAACTCTGTAATATCCCTGGCCAGTAAGGGTAATTTACTGTAAGTCACTGTGATTCTTGTCCTTCCTGATAACACCATATCACATTGTCAGTTTGAAACACTGCCTGATCATTTTTGCTTGCAAACAGCGGTGCTTCTTTTTTGTACATACACATACAAAGATTTCAGTATCTGTTTGTACACATGCAAATGATATGCCTTATTTGCAAGTGTATCTTGACAAATGTATTTTCCAGCTAGGAATGTGAATGGAATTTACTGGTGGGACTTTATAAGAAGTACATATATTTGTGTTCAAATAGAAGTAAATTTTGAATTGTTCTGGGTATGCTGCTAGTTTTCTGCATGGAGATTCCATATTAGAAGTAAAAAGTACAATTCTGTTGTATAGATACTGAAATTTTATATATAAATATAATGTACATAGATCCCAACTGCAAACACCAGGAAATAGTTGTCCTGGTTTTCAGATTCCTTACTTTTTGTCAGTATAAGTCAAACATGCACTCAGTCAAAAGTATGTGTATTTTATATTCCAGGTGTCATAGACCAGGAACCTCACCAGAATTGTGCCTGATATTTATCTGCAATTTCAGGGAAGCATAACCTTTTCCATTATCAAAGACCAAAGGGCCAAACTGATATATTCAGATCCAGCTAATGAGCACAGAGGACAGAAAACCATCTTTGCAAGCTGGGACAAATTACACTAATGCAGTTTAATAAAATGCTGAGTGGTGCTGCAGTTTTGTATGAGATGGATCATGATCAGCCTTGGGAGAACTGGGTGTAGGATGGATTTTCATCGCTTCTGTTGTAAAAGAAAACCCGAGCCAGCATGGACGGGTTTTCCCCTCGCTGCTGCTGGGCAGTGAGGTAGCTGTGAAGAGTACCTACCTCTTCCTGTAGGTGACTCAGCTCGGCTGGCCAGCACTAAGATGCTGGGTCATGCCAGTTCAGTTGTTTGTGGTCCATACCTTCCTTGAGCAATGCATGCAAGTGCTCTGAAAACATAAATATCTAGTAGGTACATATTGCATCTGTGGAAGAATGTAGTGAGTTGTCTACAGTTTCTCTGAGGTAGTGCACAGCTGCAGTATTTCATTTTATAAACATTGAATTCTACACCATGGGCTATTAGCAGAAGTTATCCTGTCTGCCTTAGCTATTTGTGAGCTGTTTCCAGTACCAGTAGTGGGTTACTCTGTGAAGTTGGATCTAAACAGGAAATGGTTAAGGTATATATGTGATAATGAGTGAAAAAGAGAAACCGAGTTTGAGTGTAGCTAAGATATTTATTTTCTGAGAAGGTAGTGTTCTACTTGACGAGAATGCTTGCTTTATTTAGAGAAAAAAACTCCCATGTCCTTAGCTCACAGGACAGTTATGGTTCTGCTAGTTGCTTGGTAGAAAAAATACTTTTTGGAATGCGACTGCAAAACATTCATGGCATTTCTTGGCAAATAAGAGATTCTGAGCATTAAGAGATAGTAGTTCTTGTTTTGTCTGGTTCTAGTAATGTTCATGTTTTGGGCAAACTTTCCACAAAGATAGGTTTTTGTTGCGAGTATTTGACTGTACTAGTGAAATTAACACTATGATATGAGTAGCTAAAACCTACTGACTTGTGTAGGCACCACCAAGCTGTTTGGTACCAACCAGTTAGGCCCTTTGTCCATCATGATTCTTTGAATTTTTGCTCCTGCATTTTTAGATTTTCTGTGCCTTTTTCTTGTGGAACCAGGAGACTGGCACTTCCAGTATGATCTAAATTCTTGAACAAAAAGAGCATTCAAATGATAAACTCAGAATCCTGTATACCTTTTTCAGGAGAATATATTGGTGTTGATGTGAGCTTCTGTAGAAGTGGTTATCACTGAGCAGCTTTTGCTCTGGCAGCTGAGAGCAAGAATGTGTGAGAAGAGGTGGCCTAGCACCTAGTGACTTGTCTAGATGGAATTGCCACAAAAAGGCACTTTGAGTGCTGGCTGAGGACATAGCGACAAAGTGGGTGGTGGTTTGGCCTTCCTGGGTATCTTCTGTGTGGCTCCTCAGCAGGCTGATGGAATTACATGGTAGACAAGTGGCCATGTAGAACCATCCATTTAGAAATTATTTTTGAGTGCAAGCACAGGCATTTGGTATGGAGTATCAGGAGTGCTTGTTACTGTGCACTGTGTAGTTCATCTGCTTGCTGCTGGAGTTTAGAGGTGTATATTTAGAATTAAGAATCTGAAAGTCTCAGTTACTAATTTGGCTCTGCAAGCCCTCAGTGCCTTGTCTGAGGCAGGTCACATTTGCCTTTTATCTCAATATGCAAATATCTAAAGTAAGAAGAACATCTGTTAAGATCATAGGAGGTTGTGTAGATGATTTAATGGTTGTAGCAGTCTGAATTAGGTAAAGTGCTGTGATAATGCCACTAAGATGGCTCTAAGCCACCAGTATGATGCTGCTGTGAAAGAGTCTAATGTGCTTCTGCGATGCATTAGACATGATATTTTTGGAGAGAGAGAGAGAAATGCTAATAGTGTTTTGTAAAGCCTTCCTGAGACCTCATTTGTAATATTGTGTCCAATGATCCTTCTTTGCAGTGACCAGAAAGATGGACTTAGATTGGAGCAGGTGCAAAGACAGTTTAATAAACTGCACAGGAGATTTATGCTGGAATGACAGTAGAAAGTTAAGTTGTGAGATGAGTCTTTGGATTTGAAGTATTGAGGTCTCTGAGGGGTCTGAAGGGAGACTGAAACTGGTTGTTTTGATTATATTTATTTGGCATTAACAACATGCTTCAGTATTTCTAGTGGTTGCTAGTGGATAAGAGAAGCATGCGTTTTCTGCTCTTCTTCCAAACCCTTTAATAACCCTTTAATAACAATGTATTTTGCTTTTCCCCTGTTCTAGTCCCCACCTTCTAACATTCATCATGGAACCAATTACTAGGTCTGGGGTCAGGAATGGGGTCCCCTCAGGAAAGAGAAGATACAATAGATATTTTTATTCCTTTTTTGTTGTCTTAAACACGGTCCACTTACTGTGATCATTTAGGAGAAGTTGCTACTTAGCAATTACTAAAACATGCAGCTATTGCAAAGACATAGGTAATTGTAGCCTTTCCTGTAGCTGTTTTGCCTTTTGTAGGGTATGGAGGAGCATTTTGTGTGGTTTAGGAGACGTGGAGCAGATACACAATGGAAACTGCAGAACTGAACATTCATCATGTGGTTGCCTGCAGTTGCATGTTCATCCCGAAAGGGTCATCCCGTGTCTCTGAGCTGTGCTGAGACACAATGAAATGCTGGGTTGGTGCTCCAGTGGGGGTGTAACATTCTTTATGCTACTCAAACTGTACTGTTTGGTGCAGAGAAGTTTCTCAGTCATTTGTCATCTCCTGTAGCCCAGAAGAGCTGTTCCTAGTGAGTGATGTCTTGCAGAATCACTCTGCCTTTGCATTTCTGGTGTCTCTGTGAGAACGTAGACGTGCAGGGAAGTCAGCATATCGTCAGTGACCTCAGATTCAGGGGGGGAACTACAGAAGCAAAATGAGATGTGAAATTCTTTCAAAAGCTCTAAATTTGGTATTGAATTAGGTAACCAGAATGTGGGCAGGAAGCAAAGAAAAAGAAGTGCTTCCATTAGGTTATCTTGTTTTTTTCAGAAAGCTGCAGCCTGAGAGGGGCATAGTGTTTATAACATATTCATGGCATAGCTGCTTCCTGGTAAGTGTGCAAGAGGAGGAAGTGTTGTTCTTAAATTAGTAAGTGAAAAAGTGGCTGATAAAGGATGGGCTACAGCTTTCTAGATTTTATTCCAGGCAGGATTTAAAGAGAACGTTTCTTCTCAGTGTCTAATTGGAGGGCCAGATATAAAAGTAGGATATAACTTCCTGGTGTTGATAGGCTCAGGCCACCACCAAACATTCAGTTGGCTGTGAAAAGGCTCTATGCTTTGTGTGACTATTATTAAAAAAAAAAAAAAAATCTTAGGGAATGGCTATAAGGTAAGCCTGGATATTTTAACATACCTTGTTAGGCTGTGGTGCACTCTCGAGGAAGAGAACTAGTAAAGTAGGATATTGTTCCTGCTTCTACTAGTAACTTGCCATGTGGTTTTACACATATTTCAAAAGGAGACAAATAACTTTGAGTAGATCATTAATGTTATAATTGAGGCCAGTTGAATGTCACTTTTATTTTTTACCATAAAAAAGCAGTAGCTCCCATTCAGGATGAATTCTCTTTCAAAAATGAAGAGAGTTCAGAAGACTTTACTTCTACTTGGCTGACTAAATGGAATAGCAAATCTTTCAAAAATTCTGGCTGTAATATTTACATTAAGCTGTTAAAATGGATCTGACTTATAATTTACTTTGAGATCAAACACAAAAAATGGGCTAGGGATTGTGTTTTAATTGAAGGGACTTATACTGTGGTAAATTTCTTTCCTGTTCAACACCTTACAGGTCATCAGTGTGGGTGGAAGAACGCTTCATGGACAACTATGTGACAGCAACTGCACTGTTTATATTTAAACATCTGTATTACTTTCTAGCAATGCCCTTTATGATGAATTCCTGTAATTAGTGGTTCCTGAAAGTATCAACACCTCCTCTCTCCCTCAGCTCTCTGAAGTGTGAAACTCAAGGATCAAAGAAATGTTAACTATATTGGCTTTATGCTGTATAAAGTGTAATCCTAGATTACTTGTTTGCTGGAATGTTCTAGGACTTACCTGTGTGACCAAGTTAACTAGCACCAGCCAGACTATAACAACTGTAGTGATGATGCTAAAATCCACTTGGTCTATGAAGAGAGATGTTCTGAGGTGAGCTGGGCTTCTTTTGGATGAAGATTGTTAAGCAAAAAACCTTTTTATTGCCAAACCCTCCCCACCAGACCCTTTCATGGGAGATTTAAACTAGGTCATTGTATGATTCTGTCACCATTACACTGGTAAATTTTCCAGTTCAGGAAACCATTAGATGGTAAGAATCATGATTTTCCATCTTCTTGCAGGCTTTGGGGAGGCATAGGCACTTTCGATTATGACAAGGTGGGGAAAGGAGTGATTCTTGGCTTCATACTTGTGGTTTTTGGGGGAAGATGATGGACCTTCATTTGTAAATTATTCTCTTGAGCTTTCTGGCAAGGACATATGTGTGGGTGAACAAAGTGTATTTTTCATGTTGCTGGTGATGGGAACTGGAATATAAACACCATGGTGCAAGGGGTACCAGCAACTTGTGAGGAAGGGAAAAAAATCAGGGTAGAAAGATTTCCTAAAATAAAAGGAGGCAAATACTCTACAGTTGGTCTATGGCTTTTTGATCAGTTTACCAATGATTTTTTTTTTGGTATTTTGAGGGGTTTCATGTTGTATATGTGTTGGTTTTTTTGTTCTTTATTTAATTTAGAATCAATCTACTCCTGATAGCTGTGTTATTAATTTCCTGTTATCCTAGCTAGCAAACCTATTTGAATATACTGATTAATAGGATACTCAGAGTGCCAACTTTGGAGTAATGCCTCAGATCATAAGTGATAATTGGCTTCTGTATGAGTTGTAGTCATTGCATTAGTTAGGTTTTGAAGCCCAGTTCCCAGAGCATGATTGATATTGACTATCCTCCTTTCTCCATGGGAAGTGACAGTGGTGAATTTCCTGGATCAGGCAATACTGGGGGATGGAAGTCAGGATAACTAAATCTCTTTCTGCCCTCAGCACCAGTAGGAAATATAAGAAGTGGAAGAACAAGCAGTTCTATGAATTAAATATATTTGTGTGACTGTTTGAAACCTCTTCAGAAGAAATAAGAAAAAATACCATCTTACAGTATCCTAACCACATACCTTTCAATGTTGAGTGCTTATTCAGCAAGATCCAAGTATTTTGAACATTTTTATTTCCCTGTTGCATTTGGGATCAAATAAAGATAATGAGATACCATTTTCGGTGTTAAAGTGTACTTAACTCAGCTGGCTCAACAGAGGAATGAGTGATTTATTTGTAAATACTATGTTCATTAATGATATTAAATTTATACTTAATTTTTATATGTTTGACACAAAGGTTGTTGGAAGGTTGTGTTGTTGTAATGTACCTAAATATTTTTTATAATTTGCTATTTAAATCTGAAAAAGTAACTATTCTATGGGATTTTTTTCCATTAAGTCAGGGAGATATTTTTTCTTTTTAGATTCAATATTGGAAGAATCAAAATGTAATAGAAATTTCTCTTCAGCAGAAAACTTCTAGCACTGAATCATTCATCTGTACTCATTAAGTAAAGTAAGCTCTTATTAAATGGCCACAGTAGCAGTAATACAGTAGCAGCTTAGGAGGGATCTGCCCATAATGCAGGAGTGCAGCACAGGGTGGGATCCACCCACCCGGGAAGCAGCTCCATGGAAAGGGACAGGAAAGGGACATGGGTGTTCTGGTGGACAGTGAGTTCTGTGTGAGAGAACAGAGTGCTGCTGTGGCAAGGAAAGCCAGCAGGATGCTGGGCTGCATCAACAAGGGTATCACCAGCAGAAATAAGTTAAAAGTCATTGTCCCACTCTACTCAGTGCTTGCCAGGCCACACCTGGAGTCCTGTGTTCACTTTTGGTCCCCACTTGCAAAAACGTGAGGACAGGCTGGAGAAGGTCCAGAGAAGGGCCACAAAGATGATCAAAGGACTGGGAACCTGTCATGTGAGGAAAGGCTGAGAGAAGGAGTTTGTCCAGTCTTGGGCAAAGAAGGCTTAGTGGCTACAAAGGTGGTGGAGACTCCCTTTTTACAAGGAGTCCCACGGAAAAGATGAAGGTTAATGGTTAAAAGTTACTCTTGGTGAGATGCTGATTGAACGCAAGGGAAAAAACATTCATAATGGGAACAATCAGCTGTTGGAATAATATCCCCAGGGAAGCTGTGGACTCCTCAGCATTGGACACTTCTAAGATTTGTCTGGACAGGGTGCTGGACCATCTTACCTAGGCTGTGCTATTGCCATGGAAGGTTGGATCAGACACTTCAAGAGGTCACTTCCAACCTGATATTCTATGATATTCTAAAATCACCTTAAATTCAGTCTAAGCAATCTTAACCCACCCACACACCAAAGGCAGGGAAGTGTGAGACAGAATAGGAAGATGTCTTTGGTTAGCTCATGCTTTCTGGCAAAAATAGATGAAGGTCTGCTACAATCTACTTTCTTCTGTAGACTAAAGAGAAGAACATTTATCCTTGGTAAATATTGCCAAAAACCCCCTGTTTTTAATTAAAACCCCTTTTCCCCTCCCCCACAGTACTTAATATATTTCACTGAATCAAGGACTGTTTTCTCTTTGGAAAAAATGGTTTAAAAAAGTATAAATAACTTGCTGTTAACTTAGATCTAGATTGAGCTTAGGCTGAGACTTAGACTCTAAGTAATTTTATTTTGGTTCATTGTAGAAGGATTTTGTTTTTAAATTTAAAATAGTGGATGGTGTTAATCTAACAGCAAGACAGAAGTAGCTACAGTCCACAGAGCCTTCATACAGCTGCCTTGACATATAAATATATAGGTGTCTGTAGTGGGGTATTTAAATGCCTAAAATTCTATTTCTGCAGTGCTGGTTTGGCTTTTCTTCTGCCCTAGTTCTTCTGGGATGCTGAAATCAAGTGTTCCTGCTCATTAGCCCTTGTACAGATCTCTTTAACACCCGTCATTAGAAGTGAGTTCTGCACCAAGCGTAGCAGCCATGGCTGTGGCATGCTAATCACAAAGACTGCGTAGGAACCGGGAAAACACGTGGAGTTAGTTGTTGAGAAGAAATTTGGAAACTGCCAGGGCAAGAGAGAAGCACAGGAAGTGAGTGGGGGAGTAAAGAAGTGGGAAAAACAAAGGAAGGTGAAAAGTGATACGGAAAAGCTAACAGATCTGTGAAGGGTGCAGAAAGCTGAGAGATTGAAAGGAATACTAGTATAGGGGAGCTGGAAGCTAATGGGGCTCTGGTTATGGGGTGGGAGCAATAGATCGTATAATGAAGTTGTTGAGAATGAAGTGGTCACTGAAGAGAGGCAGGGAGGCAGGACTGGGATCCCAAATAGGACGCTGAGCTTAAAGACAAGAGTGGGTAGGGGCCGTAGCACACGTCCATGGGATAGGCAATAAGGCTTGGATGAGAAGTGGCCAAGTTTTGAGGGGGACTGAATATCTGTATTGAGCAAGATGGAGCTTCTTAATTTCAGTGGCTACTGTCTTGAAAAAGCCAAGCTCAGAAAGCTGCCTTGAGTAAAGAGCTACAAAGAGCAAGTCCTGCAAAGCTGGGAAGGTGCAGAATTAAGATTGTCTAAAATATGTTAACTGAGCTCCCCTGGACATTTGCATTATGATGCAGTTTTAAATTCTATGATCTCAGGATTGTATGGTCTTTCCAAGTGGAACAGATGTGTGTGAAGATTACAGCAAAGAAGGACAGGTCTCTGGAAACGTGCTTTTATTTGTTGTAGAAACCCTAAGACAGTGAATGTCTTAGGGAGTGGAAGCTCCAGGAAATTAGTTAAGGTGTTATAGAAAGCTAAATACTCTAAAAAAAAAAAAAAAGAGTTTTAGGAACCTGGTTGAACAGCAAAGTTTGTAATGTGCCTGATTCTGAAGTTTTCTTGTCTTTGGGATCACATGATGCCCCAGCAGGGGTCTGTTGTTACCAGAGCATCAAGGGGAGCTCTGTCCGAGAATGGGCGTTTCTGTCCTCAGAGTGCTGTTCTGGGAATCACAGGATAACCTGGAGCAGTGAGTGTGCAGAGCTGTGCTGTGACCATATGCAATGCAGCCACTGGGTAGAGTTTCACTACTCACTTCTAGCTACTGTATCCACTGAATGAGGCTGGGGTCATGTGGAAAAAAAAAAAAAAGGGGCATTATCACGTAATACAAAGTCAGTCAAACTGGATTTGAACAAGGGTGCCCAGTTAACTGCAAATCCTTGAAAAAAAAAGAAAAAAGTTCTGAAGAGTTACCTTAAAAATTGGTTAGTTTCCACATCATTGGATACCTGTCTTGTATTAGGATTTTATTTAGGGTGTTGATGTGGGTATATAGCTTGTTGACTTCTGTTTCTTTAAATGCTTTCTGTATATTTATTGTGGGAAAATATGTGCAAAAAACCTAGGAAAATCTAGGAAGTATGGTTACAGTCAGTTTTTAAATTTCTGTTGACCTCTGGTAAAATCTTTGAAAAATTGTACCTTGCTTAATTTCCCAATTATATATTTGCTTGCATGATGGAGAAGATGAAAAATTATTTTCTTTTGATCTGATGTAATTGGAGCTGTATTTTAGGGGAGCTAATTCAATCTTATCTGATTATATCCTGCCCATGGTCAAAAGTAAGGCTGCAATTGCTATTTAAGGAGTCTGGTTAGAGAGGTTGTGTCATATCAAATACATTGCTTTTCTACTCTGTTACTGTTAAATGGGCTGCTCTAAATTAGATGGTCTAATTCTGGAAAATTTGAATACGTGCAGGTGGACTTTTGTGTCAGCAAAGCTACACTTATTTAATTGGCACTCCATATGTCTGCAAAAATTGATTCCATATGGTTGAATGGCACATTTTGAAAATGTTTCTTTAATTCATACTAGTGCCAGGAGAAAGAATAATTCTATTTTGTGAACTCCTTAACTAAGTGACAGTGCACCTGTACGTGAACCTTCTTTCAATTTTTAAAGCAGTAATTGAATATGTAGGATTTGCTTGTCACATGTTAACAGCTTTTAAGGTAGTTTAAATATGTGGCTAACAAAGGCTTAACTGTGTGCTCTCTGTTTGTACTCCTAAAAACAAGTGATGAAATACACCTAAATCATGCAATCTGACCGTCTATTAGGTTGAATTTACATGAGTTTTCTTACAGAAAACTCTTTCATTTAGGGTCATGGTAAAGCTAAATACATATATATATATATAAAATATACTGGTCAAAAATAACCCAGTTTTTTTACATGGGGAAAACAGCTTTGAGTTTGCTTCAGGTTAACCATATTGATGGGAAATAATCCTGTGAAAAAAGCTGGAGATCTGAATTTTTCAATTGGGGCCATAAAAGTTGATATAATCAGGAGATGAACTTATCAAGAGTAATGTCAATTAATTTTTTTTTTTTTGTGCACAGGTACCTAAGGATAAAACTGGCCTGAAGGGAAAATCTGGGGGAAATTGGGGACCTTGACTGTTCTTGAACCTGAGTAAGTGAATACTTAGTGGAAATCATCTCTACAAAATGTTAAAACTGTGAAATTTTTTTCAGCGTCTCCAAGCCTAATTGTAGTTGTAACTTTAGACAATACTTTGGCTTTTGAATTGACAAAGACCAGAAGTAGTGGGCTACCTTCAAGGAAGGGAATGTGCTATAGAGCCTTCAGTGCTTTGCAGTATGTTTTCTTTTTATTGCTACCCTTGAAGTCTCCATAGAATGAAACATAGCTTATAGGCAGGATTTCTTGGTATTTTGATGTTTTGCCTTTGCAGTTATTTATCTTCAGACTAATGTCTGAGTTTCTTAAAGCTTAACTTGATCTTGCTGGTCTGTAATCACAGTGAGGAACTGAGACTCAGCAGAACTGAAGGTTAAATTTGAGGTCATCAGAGGGTGAGGGCTAAGAAGATGACCTCGTGGATGGTTGTCTTGGAAAGGATGAATGCTCATTTCATGAGGGGGGTTTGTTGAGACAAAAACTATTGTCTTGATTGGGGTTTGCTTTCACTAAAACAGGACAGGGACAGCTTTTCTTCATCAGCTTGGATAGGGCATGTGGTAGACATTCCTTGGCATCTGGAGTCCCTCAGTCCCAAACCCAGCCTACACAGTTTTCTGAAAGGCAGGGAGAGTATTTCTATTTATCCACATAGCTTTCTCTCCTGGCATCCCAAGTATTAGTTGCAAAATTGTTATTATTATTCTGGTTGCAAAAAATTATTTTACATGTCGAAAAGGTATGTTGATGTGTTACTTACTATTTAATGCATTTATTTAGTCATACATATTCATATATGAAATGTCTGTAGTATTGAGCAGATAAATTTTTTTGGAGTGTGAAACTTTTTTCTACTGGTAACATACTTTTAAAAATGGGCAAGTTAATTGAGTTTTCTGAAACAATTGCTAGAGCTGGAGCCTTTCTTCCTGCTGGCATTTCTCATGCTAAAAGAATTATCTTTGGTTTTAGAGAGCTTTACTAAGCTGAATATCTTTACTGGTATCTACATTAAATTTTGAAAACAATACTTACCAGCTGAAAGTCTCTCAATTTAATCTGGTCTAAACTTGTTACCAATGCTGTTTATTCCTAATTGTGCCGTAATTTATTCATATTCTTGTACTTAATGCATGAACTTACAGATTGATATCCATCACATCACTGCATAAAAAAGTGTATTTCTTTTTGTTAGAGTATTTGCTGTGTTTATCCCTGCAGTAGAGTAGTAGATAAAAATGTCTCTCATTGCTTTCAATATTAAAGAGAATTAGATATGTAACCTAAAAATCTGCCAGGCTTTGTGAGCTATACACACATAAGACTTTTAATTCATTAAGAAACACATCATGGTAGAATTTAGTCTTATCATCCTTTGATTTGTAAGTTAAGTGAATTACAAATAGTACCTGAGACTGTATTATAAGTAATTGGTTGCTTTCCTGTGCATTAGCAGTTCTCATTGAAGTTCTGGTTCCTTGTCTTGCACTTGCTGTGTGTGGTTTTAGGAATTAGGTCTCTGGACTAGTGAACAAGTGTAAGGTTTATTAGAGAAGTTCAGTGTTCTTAAATGATAGTGGCATGTTTTGAAATCACAGTTGGCTCAACGGCTCTGTTTTAAATCCAGCAGGGACCTTTGAGAGAGGTTTTTGCCTTGTTTCTTTTAACTTCTATACTAACATGAAGCAAATGTTTTCAGTTATTTCCTGTGTTATCAGTCCTACTCCGAATATTTTAGTCTATTGCTTTTGACAGTGATGAAAGGCAGCTATTTCCCAACCTTTTGTATTTTGGGTGCTACATAAGCTCAGCTGTTCATTTTGGGAATATTTTCTTCTCCTGATTTGTTCCTGTTTCCTCGTTTGAAAGGCAGCACTAGAAATTACAGATAGAATTGCAGTCTTCTTGGAATTGTAATTTAGATCTTGTGCCTGTGTACATAAGACAGGAGCTTGCCCATACAAAGGAAAGGCAGGCATTCTGCTGGACTGGAGAACCTTTAGGTACAGTGACAAAGATACTGTGTCAGTGTTGTGTTACTTTGTACTTGAAAATTGTCCTTAATTGTTGTCTAATAAGGTAGAAGTCAAGAACTAGTGAACTAAGAAATGGGGATAATCCAATTGAATTGTGTAGTGTGTTCCTTCATGAATATAGGATTGCTCTCTAGGTGTTTTACCCAGTTTATTATTTGCCAGTGACTGTAGTTACCACATCACCTACAGATTTTCTCATTCAGACTTGAAATTGAGTGCCTTGGGGCAAGATTTTCTCTGTTAAGCATGAAAATGAACTGGCCTTGGTTTTGAGAGCACCCTGTGTGTAGCAGTTCTTGTGCTTGCCTTTCAGGAAAGGTTTTTGCAAATCTACGTCTGGGCGTGAAGCAAGATAAATGTATCGGTGATGTAACCCTCGTTCTGCTCCCTTCTGTCCTGTCCCAGGGATTGGCAGGTATTCCTCCATGCCATATTTAGAGGCATGAAGTGAAGCCAACTGGTACTGGTGCTGCAGCCTGTTGATACCGTAGGATGAAGCTTTTCAACTTCTTTTAGCAGTTAATTTCACAGAGATTGCTATTATTTTTGTAAATCACAGTGTATGGTTTCTGACAGCTTTTAAAGATGTCATATGCTCTGCTGTTTATAGTGTAGAAGTCTCTGGGGATTTAAAACTCTTTCTCTACAGTATTTCTCTCACAGAGATCAATTAAGTTTCTAATTAAACTTTTATCAACCTAGCATCTATTGAAATCCTAAAAATGTTGATGTTTGTTGAGACAAACATAGGAGGTTTTCTAATCTCATGAGAAAATTTTTGTTGAGGATTGTTGGGGTTTTTTCATATTTTTGAGAGTGTTACTTTATTGTTCACAAAGCGATGTTTGAATAATGGAAAGCTTTAGTAGCTGAAATTTTTAATGAAAAGGAGCCAAACAAATTTATTTAAACAATTTTATTGATTAAAATAGCTTGTTCTCAGCTAACAAAACTATAGTTGCAATACTTCCCCATTCTTTTTGTCTTTGAAAGACTGTTTATTTTGATCAGAGCTAAAATGTTGATGACAATTATACCTCTTTGTTTCACCTGAAGCCTTTCTTTGGTGTTTGGAAAGTTGTATATCACTACATTTGAAAGGTACCAAAGTCCTGAGGTTGGCCTCAGCATTAAAATATATAGATACTTTTGCTTTATGAGGCTGTAAACCAGATAATTCATCACTACTGGCGACCTGGAAGTAAATGTGGGCTTTTAAAGAACAATATGTTATATTACAAATTCCTTGGGAGGGGGAGTGTTTGTTTTTAGGAATTCCTGGAGAGTGGAAGCCTATTAGGATGGTATTGTGCATGTAATAAATCATGTACTTGGCCTAGGTTGGGGTTTTTTTTCTTTTTCTTTTAAGGTCTAAGACCATTTAAACATTCTGTCATAATCATAATAATAATAAGTAGTATCCTCTCTGCAAACACAGAAGGGGGGGGGAAGCTTTTTTTTTATTTTTGCAGTGTAATATTCTCAGTATCTATATAAATAAATGATAGTGTGTGGCATGATTAACATGAATAGCAATGCAGCTGTATTGCTGCTGTCTGCCCAAATAACAAGAAATGAGAGGGAAAGAGGAGGTGACAGGGGGGATATGAATCGGAGAGGAGCATTGTGGTATGAATAAATTGACACTGTGATTTTACTGGGGGGGGACAGTCATTACAGGAGGCTTCATCTGTTTGCTGCTTTCCCATATTTAGAAAGCATCTTTAGTGATCCTTTTTGCAAACAGCTCATGCAGTAACTGACAAAACAGAAGCAATTAGTGGTGTAATCTCAAAGGGAATCTCAAGCTTCACTTTAAGTGCAATGATTAAATCCACTAGAATGATAACCATTGCTGCCAAGAACTCCTGTAATTGGTCACTAATGTATTTTGTTGTAGCAGTCGATAACTACAGCATTTCATGCACATAATTAGTAATGCATACACGTTTGGTCAGTAAAATTGAAAATCCTGATAACCCAGGGTAGGGGGGGGTGGAAGGAGCACAGAGAGCTGGAGAACTGAAATACTGCTCTGTTGATGGTACCTAACTAGAACTGTGTGCTTCAACAAAACAAGTGTCCTACTGTGCTGGAATACAAATGGGCTGTCTGTGGCAGGATATAGCAAAGACATTTGGCAGAGAGGGATTTGAAAGCTTCTGGCATAATGTAATTGAATTGGCCATTTCTTTAAAGATACAGCAAATTGTTTGCTGCAGCATTCATCATCATGAGGAAGGTCAGACAGCTTGCCAAACATATGATATTCATAATAAAAAGTAAAACGGTGACACTTATATTTAAACACAAATCATGTTATCATGTTTGTAAAAGCTGGAGAAATGAATGGGAATATTTTTGGTGGTGCTGAGCATTAGTAATCTAAGTAAGACTGTAATTCAAGAGGGGGACAGCTTATAAACAGAGAAAAGATCCACAGGGAAATTCAGCCTAGTGAGCAACATATGATCCCCCTGATTTGAGAGGGTAGTAGGTGTTTTGGCAGGATTATTGCTGGCTCTCTCTTCTGATCACGTAAGGGAAGATAAGCTTGTATGATCCTATTTTTTGCCTTTTAAGAAAAAAAAGGGGAAAATAACAAAGAAGGACTTGAGTCTTTAAAAAGAGACAAAATTTGAACAAAGCGTTGCTGGGGGGTTTTTTGTTAGTCAGTTATGCTGTGACAAAATAAAATGATGCAACAACCTGTAGCATATCTGAAATGTTATATGAAATGCTCTGTATTGGTGTGCTGGGAAACCCCTCTCGAGTCACATGCAGAATGCTGAAGGTAAATTGCCTGGTGACAGGGGCTTTGGGCCGTGCAGTGATGCCTCTGCAAATGAGTAGCTGTTAGCTTTTAGGTTCTAACACATTCAGGAGACTGGCATTTTGATTTCTTGCACCACTGCACCACTGATAGGGTTGGAAATGGGAATCAAAATAATTAGATTGGATATATAGATCCCAGCAAACCAGCCAAGAAAGTGGCTGGGCTGGGGAGGGCTGCTGTGAATTCTAAAATATGCCAGTGCTGTTTTTATGAGGGCATGAGGATGGAAGGAGTAAACTAGAGTGCAGATGCTCACCATTTATATTCAAAACATGTAATAAAATAATTGAATGTATGCTTCCTCCTATTAAAGCCTGTTAAAATCAGTAATAAAGTACATTACTGTTGTATTAAAAAGGGAGCACAAATTTTCAGGTAATATATCTTAGTTGTATGCACAGTGTACAGATAAGCAGACTAGGAAGTGTTTTTTTACATTATCCAAGGCATTCCTCCTTCTGATACAGGACTGTTCCCATCAGTTCATTTTCTGTTACTTAGTCCAGCAGTATCTTTGCAGTATTCACTCTGGCAGGTTTTTACAGGCCAACATTTATTCCCCTCCAAAAAGCCTTTCTTTCTAGTCCCTCAACATTTTTATGAAAAACCCCAACAAAAACAAACCACCAAAAACGCCCCCACTTTCCGTGTACTACTTCTTGAGTTTCCATAGCTGTTAGAAAATGTCATCCTTTTTCTATGCACACTCTTCCTTTAGATTTTTGTTAACAATTACCCCACTATCTCTGTGCCCACTTTACCAGTTTTCCCCTGAAAAAAAATTATCTCCTTCTTTACTCAAATGTCAGTTCTTCACCTCTTTGCTTTTGAGAGACCCACCTTCATTTAATCAGGAGATTCAGGAGTCCAGGTTCTCCTAAATCTGTAGAGAATATTTTTTCTATTAATGTGATTCCTGATGCTTTTCTTTTTTAAAATTCTACTCCCTAGATTGACTGCCCATATTACCTCATACATCATTTGTGTCTCAGTGCATTCTCTCCCTTCGTTCCCTACCTTCCTTATTACTGATCTGAATTTTTTTCATACCAAACATGTCATATCTTGCATTTTCCCAAGCCATACCTTGCTTTCCATTTGTATTTCTGTTTTTGCTTTTCATTGCATTTAAACCCCAAGACCTTGTGTCTGCAACTTCATATCTATCCAGTCAATGTTAAGCATCCATCCAAAATAACCTATTGGTTTGCATGCACACCTGCCATGAGGAGGGCAGTGGTTGCAGTATCTCCTTTGCTTCGAAGCCAGATGCACAGGGCCATGTCTCTGGTAATACTGTATGATAATAACACATGGGAAGTACTTGCCTGCTTTTGCAGAAGCCTGTCCTGCATGCTGTCCCTAAAATACTGACTGAATCCATGAGCAAATACAGCAGTTATTGGCTCCAGTTGTAGTCACTGGAAAAAGCTATGTTGAAGTGTTTCGGATCTAAATATCAGCATTTTGTTCCTGTTTCCCTGCTTTGGTCTCCAAGAGGTCTTAGGTGTTAGTTTTCTTATTTTCTTATTGTGCCCTTACCAGTTCATTATTTCACTTTACCCTACTCAGTTGTAAAGATAATGGTGAGGAATAGCAAAGTGATGTCTTCTTGTTTCAATCTGTGCAAGCCCATAATACCTAAAGCTCCTTCAGCAGCTGTCATTTGTGTATGCTGAAGGTGCCCTCTGGCCATACTGTACAGCTTGCACATAGGTCTCCCATTCAGGGATTCGATGTTCTGATGCAAGATTACAAGAATAACAAATAAAAAGTGTATTTGCTGTCCGTGGGGAATGGAGGATATTTAGCTAGTATGGGAGTGCAACGTGGATGAGCGGTACTCATAGAAGTGTTAGTGAAATGATGAGTTGGCCATCATCTGGTAATAACCATGTGAAGATTTATGATATGAGAAGGCTCTTTTTGTTTGGATGCTATGGAAATAAACAGATGTACTGGAAATAAGAAAAAGAAGAATTCAAACAGGAAACAGATTTTGTTATTCCCACAATATTCATAAAGCTGGCAAAACTGTTGAAGTTGAGACAAGGAATTAGCTGAAATTTTTACATCCAGCTCAGATGAATTTCTAAAATACAATTTATTTCAGTGTTTGAACATTGCGTTTAACACAAGAATTGCATGTTTTAGTTTCAAAACTTGTGTTTGTGAGGAAACCCAGCAGAGGTAGGAGGTAACTTGTGTCTCTTGTTGGATTCATTCTTATTAAGGCCTTCAGTTAGGGTTTGGGCTTTCATACACGCTGGTTATTTAGTTCAGATGATGGTGACAGGTTTCTGGAGGGCAGTTGCAACACAGTAGCTGCTGTGAAAAAAATAGTTCAGTAATGCTCCAAAGGTTAGCTCTTAAAACACACAGCTCACTTACAAGCCCATTAAGGATTGACCTATGTTGAGAGTTTATTTAAATGCTTGGCACTGTTCTTTTATATAGGGAGTTTAGAAAAAAATGTTATTTTGTTTTTTAATAAATTTTTCTTGACCTTTATCTGCAACAGAATTGGCCTACAGTATCACAGCAGGTCTAAATGCAATATTGTATTTATGGCATTAATTTTATAGAAGAACAAATGGAGTTTGAAAACAAGAAGCAATGAAAGACTCCTTAGCTTTCTTAGATTAATAACTTGCTGAATGTGAATGAATGCAAATGTCACTGACTTGAACAAAGAGATCAAATTAAATACTTCAGGCAGGTTACACAATGTCTGTTTAAGGGGACTGCAACACTTGATCCCCTTATTCTGTCTACTGCCATTGAGACAACAGTATAGCAGTGTATTGCACAGGCAACATTTTCTTCACCTTTTAGGGTGTTAACTGCTATTAAATATTTCCTGTAATGTATAAATAACCTTCTGTGATATGAATTCTAGGTAATCAAAACACCTTGCATTTTTCAGCACCACAGTATAGCATTTGTTTTATTTAGGAGACCTGCAGATATATTTAATCTTCTATTGTAGATTTATTAAAATCATCATCAGGACATGTCATACAACTAACTTGAATGTGCTGTAACTCAGCACAAGCTGGCCTGTTTCTTCCTTGCCTGGGCAACTTTTCTAACTTGTCTTATCCTGGTTATTGGAACTGAGTTTATGCCCTTCTTCTACAACAATCTTCAGAACTAAGTCTGTTCAGTGAATATCTTACCCCTTGCAACTTTTCACTGATAATGCACATTCTATGGGATGATTTCTTTTGCTGTACACCTAATAACTCAGCATCTTATTCTGTGTTGACTTAGCTTTTGAAGGCCATCTTAAAAATATGCAAAAGAATATTGAAATTACTTTCCTTTTTCTGATCTCTTATGCCAACACTTAGAAACATGGTGAATGGTCACATCTTGTGCGATAGTATATAATCAAGGAATTTTTTAGAGTCTTTCTGAACTGGTAGAGCAGTTTCATTTGCACACAAACTTAGCTATAAAGAGATTAATATATTTAGTTATTTAAAAAGATAAGTATTGTGGCTGTGTAGGACTGATTTATACCAAAGTATGTGGAAAATATTTTTCTGTTTTAGAAAAAAGAAAAACCACATTGTTTTTATGGGTTCTTGGGGGAATATGGTTTGAATCTTGCTTTGTTACAGTAGCAAGTTTTTTAGATTTTCAAAGCATTAGTCCTTAAATGAATAATATTCTTCTGCCACACATGCATTGTTTGGGAACATTAAATTTGTTTAGGAAGTGATAAGTGACACCACTGATATCTTAGCTCCTTATCTGGGGACGTGCTCCCCTTATTTTCCTATTCTGTGCCCCTCTCCAGGAATAAAAGCAATACAAGAATGCAGATGTTGAAAGGCACAAAGATGTGCTTGAAGTATTTTCCTTCTGTCTTGGAACAATGGTTGCTGACAGCAGAAGGCTGGCTTGCTTGTTAAAATTAGATTTGAATCATCAGTGTAATAGCAGTAGGAAATTGTAGGATGGAAAGGTGCCAGGAAGCCTATCTATATCTGCCCTTTTGGAGCCGTGACTTGAGCTGTCTCCTCAGCTGAGTGAGCTTGCCTATATGACAAGTACTGCTTTAAGCATCCTTAAAACAAAATTGTCCTCGGGCAGAAGCCATTGAGGTGGGATCCTGAGAACAGACAAAAGCACAACAGTGCAAGACAGCTGTTACAACTTAGGCTTCTGAAGAGCTTGTTTCTTGTTGGTTCCTTACATCACATTAATTGGGCCCACTTCCATTACCTCCCACCATTTTCCTGCACTAGGATAAAAAAAAATTAAATCTGTGTTTTGGGACTTGTTTCTTTGGATTTTATGATTGTAAAAAGACTGGTAAATTTTTATAAGCTAGTTGTGAGTAAATTAGAGGATGATGCTTGCTCTGAAGCTGCATCAGAGTCAGCATCATTCTGGCTTATTCTGTTCCTCTTCAGTTGTTTTAAGGCAGTCCAGTGCCCAGCTACTTCTTTTATGTAGTTATTATCTGTTGGCTTTGCAGTAACCTGATCTATGGAACACAGTGACCTCTCTATGCACCTTAAAACCATTCACAGAAATGGTTGTAATTCTGCTGATGCAGAATGCAGCTGCCCATTTAAATATTTTTTTGTTACAGAGGGGATGGTTATGTCTCTGCTGTGTACTGGCTTCTGTTTAATTTTGAGTGCAGTTTTTACACTACTTCCATAAGCAGCTTAGTTCTTGATTACTTCAGGGAGTGCTTTGCGTGATGCAGCAGTAATTGATATCAGCTGAAGTGCTAAATCTACCAGTCCCCTCATTTAAATTAGTGCCAGTTGGAGGTGGGAGAGCCAAAAGCAGGACTGTGCCTGGGAGAGGACTCTTGCTTTTGGAAAATATTTAGTTTGCTCTCATAACAGAGTAAGAATTTTCTGACCTTCTGGTTATGAGGTTATTCTTATCCTGGGGTGGCAAAATAAAATCAAAGTGGTTGTGTAGGGACGATCAAGGTTGAATTTTAGTTTAAGTGTTTAATGATATTTAGTACATTAGTATTGTCTTCATTGGTGCTATGAGTGCAATCAGACATTTTAAAATAAATCGACATAAATAACTAGATCATAATAAATGCAGCATTGTTTTATATCTTTTTTTATCATTTGTTTGCATTTACTCCATTTAACACTGTTTTGTGTACGTATGTATCCATCTATCTGTATATATCTGGCATTTTTATATATTATGTTCATTTATTTTGTGGAGAAATAAGAGTTCTACAGCTGGGCTGTATTGTTTATAGGTATTATTTAATTATTGGCAAATATTTAGAAGGCACAGTACCACCATAGTTTAATGAGAATGCTGTAGCAAATTTGATGATGCACAAGAAAAAATTGAAAGCAGTGCCTGAGCATCAGTGGCCATCTTGACTTGATCTCCTTTTATGTCCAGCTTTTAGACCACAATCCTTGCTCCTGCATGTGTACCAACTGGGAGAACAGTGTGTTATGTGGAAGATTTTGCTGGAAGTTGTTGGTGTATTTGTGATTGAAAAAGTGGGTAGGGTTTGACCTACCCTTTTCCCCCAGGGTCCTTACAGGCCAGTAGAGTGAGGTAGGCTTCGGGTTGCTCAAATGGCAGTGGTTTGTACTTGTTCATTTCTGTAGTGAGTTAATTATTTATTGTTATATGTGTCCTGTAGTCCTGTATCATATTTGTAGACCGTTATTTGCCAGTTTCTCAAGACAGTGACACAAGCCGTTCCCTTAAATAGCCCAGATACCTGTGTATATAGAACCTTTTTGTAAGTGTTCTCCCTATCTGTCTTGTAGGTGTCTATAAAAGTATGTAAATCTAATCTATAATATTAAGGGATTTATGGCCTTAGTGCTTACATTTCAGTTCCATGCAATGCATTGTGAGAATGCATGTACTCTTAATCATCTTGTTAGCCATTATCATCTTTAAGCATATTCCATGTCCCTTGGGTGTCCACCTACCATCTGTTACTTTATCCCATTAGATTTCCACCAGATTTCTCATTTTTTCTCTAGCACACTGTGCTGAAAAAAGCCCCTCCTTATAGTTTCCCTCATTGATCTCCCAGTTTAGTCTTAATTACACAGCTAATCAGATTATGATGACTCTCTTTATTTCTTACCTCCCTGTGCTTTCCAGTATGACCAAAAGCATGTACTTCATTTCTGCACATGGGTATCTCTGTGCATGCAGGATATACAAGTTTCTTCTAAGAAGTGCTTTCTGTTCCACTCACTTTATACCCATGGAGGGTATAAAGACACCTAATTCTTCACAACTTCTTCAGCTGCTAGGCTTCCACTTCTTCCTGTGGACCAAGGGAATCCAGCTTTTAGCAGTTGACCTGAGCCAATTCAAAAGCAGCATCCTGCCCTCCTTCCCCTTCTCCTTGAGCTGTGCTCCCATTCCAGGGTACTGTCAGCCCTGTCGTGCTGCTGCCCAGGGCTGAAAAATTCACAATGAGCTTCCAGCCAGCTCGACAGTCTGTCCCCGACACATGGCAACCATAGGCTCTTAAATAAGCTTAGGCTGGCTATTAATACACAGTGCTGAGTCACTGCTGAAATGCTTTACGTTGCTGTGCACCTTTTTAAAGCAAACCATGGCCAGATCAGGTCTGGCTAGGACAGGCTGTACCTCATTGTCCCTGGCCATTGAGTGATGAGCGACTCAGCCATTTGTGTGGAGAGGCATCTGTGGAGGATCACCTCTGCAGGTGCCTGCAGCCACCCTGCGCTGCTTGAGCATCACTGCTTAAACTAAAACCTGGGAAAATACTCTCCACACACAGAAAGCATCTTTCTGTTTTCCTTAAAACCTGTGAGAAATGTAGTATTCTGGGAAGATGCATGAGGATTATTTACAAACCTGGTGACAATTCTAAACAACTGAGAGAGCATGTTTACTGTTAACTGGCATTAACTGACATTCCTGCATGGGGAACCATTGTTTTTTAGGGCAGGAAGGGTTCATCCATTCACTGCTCTTTTTTTTGTATTGCCGGACAAAAGCTTGCCTGATAAAACAGCATGTTTTCATGGCTAATGAGCTCAGTCAGTCCTTGGTTTCTATTCATGTACTACAGGAAATAAACTGTATGGAATATTACTGTGAAATATTTAGGTTCATTTATAAATACAAAGATACATGTGTACAAATTGGCTTCACTCTTAATTGATTTAGAATACTTGATTAGACAACACAGCTGAGCCAGTGTAACTCTTGCTGCCACTGAGAGAGGTGGTTCAGCCCTCATTTCTGTCTTCCCATCCCTTCTAGCCATATGGTGCTTGTCTGACTCCTCAATCCAGTGCTGAACTCCTTCCTTCCTGGAAGAGATCAAGCCATTTTATCTGGTTTGATGGTATGAAACAGGTGTAGGGAACTGTGAGCTTCATTTCTGGAAAAGATGTTTCAGCATGAAGGTTGCAGGTCTAGTGAGAAGCCTCTAGTGCCAAGAGGTATGTGAGCAAGATAAGCATGGGTTCATTTCTACTTACTGTTTGGATCAAGAAAATGAGTAGTCTGATTTTACATATATCTTCCGTGATACATTTTTAGATGGTACCACCTGCACATGATATAATGGTCTTGTGGCAAAAAAAAAAAAAAAAGAAGGCATTTTTAGCACAGATTACATGATCTATAGAGCTGTGGTTTTACATACTTTGAATTTCAGTGGACTGAGGAGACTTTCTACTCTAAAACTTAAGCTATCCTGCATTTCAAAATATTAAAAAAATGCCTTGGTGCATCAATATTTGGCAGAAGAACAAGGCTTACTACTTTACCCAGTAAAAATCGATGGCCATAGAACAAATGTGTTCTTCACCAGCTAATCATGTAGAACAGGGCTGTGTTTCAGTAGTTTTGATGACTGATCAGGGCATCACATGCTTTAAGTACTGGTGCTCTACTTTTGTTTATCCTGACTTTTTACTTAAAAAGCTGGCCAGAATCATCTCTGGTGTACAGCCATCCTTTACATTAGGCTCATTTCAAAGCCAGTTACTAACTTTGCGAAACAGTCGCAAAAGTTTGCAGCATTAGGAATGATGTTTTGGGAACCATTTTTTTTAACAGCCTTAGTGAGCATGTGTGAAATTGCAAATGCAAAGTTTTCAGGGGCAAACTTAATGCTTGTGCTCAAGAGCTGGAGCAGGTACTGGGCACAGAATGTCTTGTTGGTGTTGCTGAGTTCAGCTGCTGCTGTTTGCCCAGGGTGGTGGGGGGAGCTGCTGATGGCCCAGGGAGGCAGGAGATAGGAAGGGAGTGGTCAGAGCAAGACTGTGCTTATGTCTGGAAAAAGCAAAGCAGAGGCAGTGTCTTAGGTTGTGGCAGCTCAGGTGTGCTTTTCTCACATTTAGGTTTTCTACAATCTTAATAGCATTTTCATTTGTGTGTCATCTCCTTGGTTCTTCTCCTGTTTTCTGTAGAGAAAGGACACTTGCTAGGTGTAGTATTTAAAACGCAGTATTGATAGCAGTCCTAGTTTTGGTATTCCTGGCCACTGATAGCCTGTGACAAAATTGCTTAAAGCTGACTAAAGTGATTGCCTTAAGTAACGGGATTGTACTTCTATCTCTATTTCCAGCCACTGGAAAGAGATGTCCGAGTTGGATGTAATGAATTAAATGTGTCTTTGCACCCGCAGAGCTAAGCCACACATGTACGCCAGATCCTGTGTGGGTTGAACTGAGCCTGAGGCTTGGGGACTTCGATGGCTTCAGGGAATCACCTTCTGTTTGTGAAGCCTCCATCCCAATGGAGGGAGCCCAGTGCAGCACTATCAGACCAGCCAAGCAGAAGCCATTGGAAGTGGCCGAATGGGGACATGTCCCCACTTCCTGGACTTCCTTTGGGCCTGGCTGGGTGGTCTGGCCCACCTGCTGGGGTCTGGCTAGAGCCTGGCTTTGTGTTGAAAATAAGAGCCAGGGCTGGGCAGGCAGCGGCAGAGGGTAGTGGGGGACTTCAGCAGATGGATATTAGTAGTCTCTGTTGACGTAACTTAAGCGGGAATTTTTTTTTCCATCAGATATGAGCATAGCTAAGGCTGAACACATTTTGCTGAGACTGAAATGGCATCTCCCAGGATTTCTTGTTGCCTAGTTTCAAAACACTCTTATAAAATAGGGAGATTTACAAAAATTACAAAAAACTGGGTTATATTAGAAGACAGAAGTAAACCTGAGTATAGGTGCCATGACTTGTTGCTTTGCATGTAGATACAGACCTTTCTATTCTTAAGCTATTATATCAAATATCCTGATCTGTCCACTGTACAGAGTTGGGGTGCTCACTGGTTTTGACAGTGTGGTGCCCAAAAAAGTGATTTGAGTGAGGTTACTTATATATGAGAGAAGTTACTTACAGCCAGGTTGCCTATGAAAATTACATCACGTATGTATGTGCATACAGGTGCATGTTTACCTGTGCAATTAAAATCATTCTTCCATAAGGACCGCAAGGTTTGGAGGCTTTTTCCACACAGGGCAGTATCTCATAGACACAGGTTCTGTAAAAGCTAAGTGTTTTCTCACAGTGGCAGTTGATTTTTGGAAGCACAAAACTGTGAGCAAGCAGCACCGTGTTGCACATCCATAAGGTTTTGCACAGATGTGGGGTAGCACAGCCCAGGAACATGGATGTGTTCACATCCAGGCCTCCCATCCATCCCCCCTCCCTCCCTCCCTGCCCCCTCTGTGCCTGCTCACGGCAGGAGCGCAGAGATGGCTGTGCTTGTACCTGTTTGTGGCTGGTGGGTTGTTTTTGCCCTCGATCGCTGCAGGAAGAGAGCAGCAGCTTATCGAGCACTTCAGTCTGCTTTGCTGAGTGTAACAGCTTATGAGAAAATGGCTGCCTTGTTTTCCAGCCGTGTCCCAGGGATGGCCACGCAGGAGAAAATGAGGATCCGAGCTTGAGGAATCTCTCAGCAGCTTCCCCTGCCATTTAACATTTATAAATATGCTATGAAGGATCCTTTTTCTTTCCAGGTAGCTGCCTCGCATTAGTCCTTGCAGCACAGTGGGAGGAGGGGTGGGAAGGAGCCTTTCCAGACCCTCACCAGCACTCCTAGAGATCCCTTCCCAGCCAGGGGTGCATGCACACATATCTCTCCATATATATGCATATAAATGCATGTATATACAAGGTGTGACTTTAGACTTGAAATTTGTCTTCTGAGGTAATCTAATGACTTGCTTTTTAGTGATTGTATTAATGAAGTGTTGTTTCCTTAAGTATTTAATGGTTCTAAAAATTACTTTCTTTATTTTCTCATGGTTTGAGTGACACAGCATTGCATTATGAGCAGACATTATGTGCCGTGAAATAGAAATGCATACAGCCCTTACATTGAAGTAGCTCGAGGTCGGAAAGGTTCTAATACAGAAATGATCTGCACAAAACAATTCCTCTTGAATAACCCACTAGAAAATTCTCTGCTGTTCAAGTGCATTATTCCATTATTAAGTGGCATAATGAAAATGATTTTTAGCAAATTATTCTAGCTTTTTGCAGCAGTTTGTTTCCTTCAATTCTTCAAATGATCTTGATGTTTTAATGAATTAATTCCTGCAGTATCCTGTTGGAAAAGGCAGAAGTGGCATAAGGAGTTATAAACCCTTAAGAGAGTAAGAAAGCCACTTCCTTGGAATATAATGGAAAGTCTTTTAAAAGGAGTGATAGCTTCTTTGGTATTTAGACCTTTAATATAAACTACTGTCTCATAAATGCTGGTAGATTTAGCTGTGCTGGTTTCACGTGTGACAATTACCCGTTGTACTCATCTGCTGGGCTTAATCCTTCATCAGCTGCTCAAGAAAATGCAATCCAGCCTGTAAGCCCCGTGGAAGCAGTGGCTTGAGATCATGTAACCCCTTCTGCCTGGCCCTGCCTGAGGACTCTCTGGGCTGAAACTACCAGAGCTCTTCACAGCTGGGCTCTTAATCATCTGCATCTGTTTATGGTAGTAAGGGAGAGGAAAAAAAGAGCAGGGAAACAGCCCTACAAAACAACCAAACAAAAATTCCAACCAGAGCCAGGCACATTGCCTTTAGCTGTGGACTTTCCTACCAGCTTCCAAGCAGTGTTTCCAAAGTGTTGTTTTCAGGTAGCTATTATAAATACCAGTTTTGTGGCACTGATGTACATAGGTTTATTATATTCCCTTGAGTAGGCTTTTCTTCTTCTTCCTTGCCATCCCTTTAAAACAACAAGCAGTGAGCTTTTTCTGCAGGACCAGTGTTGCTTCTGAGCATAATCACAGCTTACACAGTCCACATTAGTGCTAAAGGCAAAAGGTAGTGTACTCTGTTCATTTTCCAATAGAAGCATAGAATGTTAAAGGGTTGGAACAGACCTTAAAGGTGAGCTAGTCCCAACCCCCACTGCCATGGGCAGGGTCACTTCTCACCAGACCAGGTTGCTCAAGGCCTTGTCCAGCCTGGCCTTGAACATTGCCAGGGTTGGGGCTCCCTTTTTCTGAGTTAAAGCACTGTCAGACCTATGTTAGAACAGCTCACTTTCTGTGACTGCTACACTGCACATCAGTTGGAAACACGAGAGTGCCCATGTAGCTGTTTTCCTCTTCCAGAGGTCAGCTGTGCTGCTTCGGTGTCACTGCAAGCCCAGGGAAAGCACTTCACACTGCAGCTGTACCAATATCAAACAAAGGCTGTGTTCTCGTAATAAAACTCTCACTGTCTTCTCTTTGTATCTTCTAGAGCTGTCCAGATAGCCTTTTTTTGTACTGGTGAAAAAAAGGCTTTTTCAAAGAACTGCACATTGAAAATGTGAGTGTGCCAAAGGAATAGGAGGAATGCTATTTGTAGGAGATACTGCTGTTTGATTCACATTTATTCTTCTGCCCCTGTCATTTCTTTTTTAACAACTGGAGCAGAAGAGTCCAAAAAGGGAACTGGAAAGACAATCACAGGTTTTGTTTTGAAAAGCCCTTTGGAAAGAATACCTGTTTCATACTGCTGTGCCAGCATGAAAGCTCTCTGAGCAAGGCTCCACTGCAGTGCTTTTTGGAGCAGGCTTGTTACCTGACTGGTTGCTTTCATTATGTCCCTTATTTTGGATGATCCCACAAGGTCTGTGATGACATGAATGTGGGCAGAGTGTGACAGCCTGATCAGGTGACTCTAGGAGGTATCTGCTTTAAAAAAAAAGGAACAAATTATTGCATTGAAAATGCTGAGTAGTGTTTGTTTATTGGCTGTAACAGCACTGCACAGGGGGGTATGCAGAAGCCCAAGTTAGCATGATTAACAAAACAGTGCCGCTTCTTTAGGGCAATTCTTTACCTGGGCCAGTCATACTTGACTAAGGGAAAAATTGTGGAGTGTAGCATGTCCTGCAGTACTCAAGATACTATGGGTATGTCTTCTGCAGTGTGGCTTGGAAACACGTTCATTGTTTTGTTATGCTTTTCATCTAACAGAATCCATCCTGTATCTCTGTTTTCATTCTTAAATTATAACTTCTGGAGATAAGAACTATCTTGTCTCTCCTTTTCATCTGGATTTTTCTAGATTTTAACATAATCTTCCATATAAGATTCACGATGAGCATTTCTAAGCAGCAATTTAGTACAAACAATGATATTTTATTATTGATCAAGGTTTTTTGTCTCCTGTTATATCTTGAAAACTGCTGGCTGGATGCAGTGCTTCTGAGCTGCTTTATGCTGATATTCACTGGGTTGTAATTCTGAAGAGAAGAATAAATAATTCACATGAGGCTAGGAGGTTTTGTTTATCTTTTTAAAAAATGTTGCAACGAAGTGGTTTGAGTGTTAGGCAGTATAATGCAATTCCAAATATTTTTAAAAGAGAAAACTTAGGAGATAATGTTATTGATGTTCTATCTTGCTAAATAAATATTTCAGTGGACTGATAATGTGGAGCTGCTTTGGGGGAATATCTGCTGACATTACTGTTACACAGTGTGATTGCTGTGCTACCGATGTTAGGCACCAAACCTGACCCACTGTAAAATGTTTGCAGTTTTTCATTCTCTGTGTTCTAAAAATGGAGCATCTTTCACCGTCTTTTATTCTCATATAACTTCTCACTTTCCATGCAATCATACCTTGAAATCAGCAGCTTGCTTTGCTGGGCTGACATGCACGCTGCTTTATTTTTCAATTTCATCAATAATACGCTTTTCCTAGCTTGTAATGCTGTTCCACTGACACAATGATGGTGATTCCTTATTCACACAAAAAAATCTAGTGAAGTCTCTGTAAAGAGTTCAGTCTTTATTGTGGGGTTATTAAAATGTATAAAATTATTCAGATTAACAGCTTTCATTTTTCAGCATTTTATTCTATTTTTTCTTGAAATACAATATACATTTGTAATACTATTCTAGGATGTATGGAATCTGATACATATCTCCCCTGGCTTCTGTGTTAGCTGGGCTTTGAAGTGATGGCATACTGTGTGTGTTTAGACTTCCATAAATGGGGGAAGAGGAAAATAAAACTCTCTTTAGGACTTGTAAACCCTCTTCAAAAGTATCAGGACCAGAAAAAATGTCAGCAAGAGGCCGTGTCTGCCAAACTGTGGCTACTTCTACTTCTGTACCTAGTGGTGTTTGGGAAGACAGTGGGTCCACGATGGTGAAGCAGCGCTTCCTTCTTGAGTGCACAGCATCTCTGCTGGGCCAGAAGCAGCTTGCTAATGGACACAGGTCCTCAGATCTGAAGGCCAGACCTACTTAAACTCTGGCCACCTGACTTTAACCTGAAGCGGATATGTTATTTGTCCTTGCCTGACTGTTTTACCAGTGAAGTACCATCTATCTCCATCATTTGCTTTGGTGGCAACTGCTTTGCACAGCTGATACCTCTCTGAGGCTAAAGGCTCTTAAAACCTTTCGGCCCCAGTGGCACACCCCAGTGTCTTGTGCTGTTTAGCAGCAGATAGCTGAAGGCTTTTTGATTTGTATGTTTGTAATTTCAGGTTTTATGATATTGTTTGTGTTCAAGTTCAAAAAGCTTCATTTAAAAAGGCAGTGAAAATCTTAAGTAAAAATAGGCCACTTTTCTTATAATGTAGCTACTCAGGGTGCTTTATTAATGCACTTGGGAGAGGTTTTGTTGATTGATACTTCTGTTAGTTCTGAATCCATGAGAAAATGAAAGTGAACTGGATTTTTTTTCTGGGTCATAGAGTTTTAAACTAAGCACTGTGGTGTCCCACCCTTAGGAAGGAACACCTAAGAAGGGAGCATCAAGTAGATGCTTGGTGGGCGAAAGGAGTGACAGAAGTTAGAGGCTCCGCAAAAGCTGACGAAGTTGTATTAGTAAATTACACATCTGGCATGGAAATTGGTGTCCATTAGTCCCTTATCTCCAGGTATAAACACGTGGCCTTGAATATGGATAAAGGGTTAGGGTACAAGGGAAGAGAGAGTGACAGATGAATTAAACAGGGGGAGAGACAAACATGGGATGTGAAGAAGGAATAGAGAGATCATCAGTCCTGGGTCCAGCACTGATCCAGCTGATGGTGTGGCCAGCCTCCTGGGCTGCATATGTCCCTAGGCTTTGTTGGGTGCCTTTTTAATTATAGGATTCCCCACTCTGGAGATAAGTTTCTCATTTTCTATGCAAATCAGCTATCATGTGCAATTTTTTCTTCTAGACCTTTCTGGAAATGTGTCAGAGGGCTTCAGAGGTCTTTGGCAGTCTTGATCCCCCACTACTGTCCATGCCTTCTTCTCGACCTCATCCCTTTGTTTGTGCTGTACTATGTTGTGTTTGTGTCCTCAAGCCAGAACACGGACGTTTCTCCCAGGAAAGTGCTGCCCTACCTCTGTATGGCCCCTTCTGCAGCCACATCCTGGTCCTTCTCGCAGTGTTATTGCCAACAATCCTTGGTTGTTATCACAGCAATCCTTGGCTGGCTCCACAGCTCCTGGTGCCTGAGACATACAATAAACATCAACCCCTCATCCTCTCCAGGAACACGTGAGCACGTTGCTCGGGGCTAAAAAGTTATTTCGTGTTGAGGAAAGGGTGCTGAGTTACTTGATATTACTTTTTATGTGCTGTGAGCTTAGAATGTCTACATAATTACAGCTCTCTCTGTTTACAGATGGTAAGTTACAGAACCTCAGTTATTAAGCCTTAAAATGCAGTTCTGTCTTGGGATCCAACACAGGGAGTCATACTACTGTCAGTGATAATAACAATTGTACCCATGCACTGAAGATAAAACCCTTATGATTTCCCAGTTGTGATAGGAAGCAGGATGAAATACGTTGTCATGGATGTTCTGAAGAAAGGTATTGGCCTGGCTTTCTGATAAAGTTGGCGGTTTAAAAATTGTTTTTACTGTTAAATTGGACAAATTTGGTCTGGAAGTAGCAGAACACAGAAAGCAACAGACACAATAATGTCACTAGAATTAGCTTTCACATTTTAAGACTCATGGACCTTGGTGTGGACCTCAGATTTACCAGTAGAAATCTGGAATAGCTTAATATGTAATTCATTTGAGTCTCTCCAGGCATACTCTGCTGCATTTGAGTGCAGCCCCAGCCAACCCACTCCAGGCTAAATTGTTTACCTGTTTATTCACCTATGAACACGTGCGTCTACTCACCCACTGACACAGATTCCTATGAAGCCAAAAGACAGGGGCACATTTTATAAAAGCAAGGAAATCTTGAATTTCATAACTTTTGACAGCCATGACAAATAAGCAGCCGTATCCATTACCAGTCCCCAGAGTTATCTAGTATCCTTTCTTTATGTAATTTCTTACACTACTTTTTTTTTTTACATCAATCTTCTTATCACTTGTTATTTATTATTCATAGCATTAATAAGAGTTCACTACTTCCCTTTTATTTTCATTGGTGTCTTGAATATTTTAACACAGTAACCGTGCTTGCTTTGTTTCCTTGCTGTGGATTTTTTCGTGCTTTTTTTCATCTTGTGTTTTCTAGTTTTATCATCTGGAAATATTATTAAAGACATTATATACCTTTTCTTCATCCAAAGACGTGGTACATCTGTTGACCTTCAGGGCATATTGCCGGGGCCATCTGGTTTTCAAGGGAAATGGGGGCTGGCAAGGAATGGGGAAGGATTTAAGGCAGAAGGAGATATTAGGTTACTTATTTATTATTTGATTAAGGTTTTGCTTTGTTGAAGGGTAAGACTGATTGGTGCTTTGTTACAGTGTTTGTCTTTTTCTAGTCTTTGGTTCTTCTTGTGTTTTTTTGTCGTTGTTGTTTTGAAGTGGTGCTGGGCTGGGGAAGCTCTTGTGTGCATGTGCTTGTCTTTATCAAAATAAACAAAACAATGTGGCCCCAAACTGCTGTGAGGTGTTAACCAGTGCTGTTGTAGTCTGTTAGTACCAGGATTAAATGACACCATTTCAGATGTTGCTCATCTCTCAGTTGAAGCAAGTGTTAGTGACCAGTGAGGAATTAACAGACAAAGTACCAACCCCATTTCAACCTGAGAAAAGTTGTAGTTAGAAGAAGTTTGGGTTCTGGAATTTTTCCCCCAGTTTTTCAGAGGGAGCCTGATAGTCTTTTTCTAGTGAATTCACAGCACGTAGATAAGAGATACCATTTAATTCTACTCTTATCCTTCCAGAATAAAGGAGTCTGCACGTGTGTGTGCAGGTTTTACTGGGGCTGGAGACAGAGCAGGAAAATAGGGAATTTTACCAACTCTGGGTGCTCCCTGTTTCAATATAGCTACAGCAATTGCTGTTCAGTGGTTTTGATACATCTTTGCTTTATTATCTTTTTCTCTTAGTACCAGTAAGAAACCACTGGTTGGCCATATAGGATATAAATTGGTAATTTTTCTTACATTTTGTAAATGTTTGTCATGTATCATATTATGAAATACACTGCAGTGCATAAAAAACTTTGATTTTCATGTGCTAAAAGCTGTTACAATTCAGTTACCCAAAGTCTTATACATGAACTGAAAATATGGTGCACACTTTCTTAGGAGAGGAAAGAAAAATTCTTCTAAGTAAAGTTACAGAATAAAGTATTTGTTTTAACTGAAAATAAGAAACAGCCTGGTTCTAAGAGAAAAGTTTAAGCTCACATGTTAGAAATCATCTTCTCTAAATTAAGAAGGGGCTAATTTCAATTAAAGCAGAATTTCCCGCATTAAATTATTGTGTCTTCATGCGTGTAAGTTCTGAGTGACCTGTTTAAAACCCAGAACAAGCATTCCAGGAGGAGGGGGAGTCTGTTTGTGTGTGTCCCAATGCTTCACTTTGTGTAATCTCCATAACTGACCCCCAGTAAAACAAAATCTCCCCCAGTCCAACAGCTCCTGCCCATGCACAAGCCTTTCATAACCTGTAGCAAACCAGGTGTCTGGGTTAGAGTTATGACAACGTGATCTTGTCATAATCTTTTGTATTTAATAATGTCCAGAACACTTATTAATTATTTAATTTATTGTCAGTCTTCTCAATGGATTTATTTCTCCATCTTCACCGGTGTATTTTAGGAAGACAAAAGCCAGTTGAGTTATATACTTACCTTACAAGTAAACCAGTATGTATGATGAGGAAAGATTAGAAGAAACAATGCACCTTTGTAGTGTTTAATCCTTTCTGCCTGAATTTGGAGAAGGGGACGGATGGGGGGGAGAAACTCCTAACTCCTGTGAGGAAAGAGGAAACTAAGTAATTTCATTAGGAAAGTCTGCTTAATCCATTGTGATTTTGGGGATATTTCATGTTTAAGTGTATTATCTGAGGTGTCATTCCAATCTTACTCTTAGCTTTTTCTCCAGTTTCTTTTAAATAAGAGGTAAAGTTGAGAGTAAGGCAAAAGAGCTTATAGAAGCATAGTTAAAGCTTCCTTTGATGTTTGCCTTGTGACCTAATAAAAGCATTGCAGAAGCTTACCTAAATAAAGCTGATAGGCACCTGGTTCCCTGTCCTTTTTTTGTTTGTTTGTTTCGGGTTTTTTATTTTGTTTTTGTGGAAGAGAATTGGTTAGTTGATCTTAATTTTGAGGAACAGCAGAGGACAAAAAGACAGGCTATTGTCTTTTCCAATGGCCATGATCAAAAGCTTTCTCACAGAGTCACACATGGGTTTGTAGAAATTCCACCCAAGGCTCATAGCTGCCTGCGTTAGCTTTCAAAACTGTGTAGCTTTTCTTAGTAAAAACATAAAACATCTGTCAGATGGCAGATGAATTTTTTGTTTGGAGAGTTTCATGAACCACACCTTGGAATTCCTTCCTTGGTGGTAAGGAGTTTGTGTAAATGTGAAATAATCAAGAGTAGTGTAATCTGATTTCAGCAGCTCAGGGAGTTGTGAAAGTTTTTGAGACCAGGCTTTCAGAGAGATTCATGGTGCCATAAAACATAAAACTTTGATGTAATTACAGGTTTTGCTTTTTTAACAACACTCAGTAAAATCAGACACAGTAAGAACATGATCAAGCAAGGAATCATGTGTTCAGGTGAGCATGCAGTACAAAAAGTTAAAGACTGGAAGTTTTATTTTACAAAACTGAAAGCCTGTACTCTAGATTAATTTGTTCAAATCTTATTCTGTGGATCATGTCCCCACTTCCTTTATATTTTAATTCAGAGTTCCTGTCTGCTGCTTTTTTATTCATGCAGAAGTGCTTATGGAATTGTAAATTAAATTGTTTTCTGAATCAGACACCAACTAGATCATTAATTAAATTCCAAGTATAGAGCCAAACCATATCCTGGCTGCCTCTGTAATGGTGATGGAATTAAAACAGGTGTGGTGACAAAAATTTTATGTGGAAAATCATAATTACTTTGGTTAGACATAACAGAGTATGTCTGTTTGACTTTCAAATCCTGAATGAATTTGCAGGATGTGAATCTGGAATGGCCCTGGTAGGTTGAACAGATTCAGTGACAGGTGACTGGAGTCCCTTAACTATAGCCATTCTTCCCATGCACTTTTGAAGGCATACCTGAAGGAATAAAGCATCTCTAAGTTCTGTTTGAATTTAAGAAGTGATTGTTTTCTCATTAGAATATCATATTTTGGTTTGCTTGCCAGAGCAATGTTTTTAATAGAAAACATTCATCTTTTCTAAAGTTCTGCAGAATGTGAAGTAGCTTGATGGATGTTTATAGGAAACATTTTCCCAATAGAAAAGAAAGCATGAAAAGAATGTGCAGATTACCATTTGAAAATGTAGTAAATAAACAAGGGCACTGGCATGGAAGTCAGATAAAGAAGGTTGACAGGGGCTATAAAGAACTTAAAAAAAAAAAATACACTAGAACAAGTTGTCCAGAGAAGCTGTGGATGCCCCATGCCTGAAAATGTGGAAGTCCAGATTGGATAAGGCCTTGAGCAAGCTGGTCTAGTGGGAAGTGTCCCTGTCTGTGGCAGGGGGTTTGGAACAAGATGACCTTGAAGGTCCCCTTCAACCCAAGCTATTCTGTGATTCTATAGAAAAATAAAGTTGCTTACACAAATCTGTAGATTTTTCCAAATGTTAGGTTTGGTTAAGGTAATGTTAGCAAGGGTTGCAAGTCTGTGTGACAAATAAGATGACTGTGAGGTTGACAGGACTTAAAGTAGTGTAGCAAGAAGGGCTGCAGAGCAAAGGGAGAAAGAGTGTTCAGAATAATTCTGGAGAAAAAACACATCAGAAATGGATAAGGATTCTGGTCTTCAGTATAGAAGAGGCAAGTCTGGAGCACAGAGTATCTTTTCATGAGTGATAATCAAAATCAGTTTTGAATGAGATTCCCTTTCTCATGGAGAATAAGAGAGTCAAGGAGAGAGCTCCATGGATTCCCCAAATGAGGTGTAAATTGGAATTAACAGTGAATAGAAACACCCAAAACAAAAAGTAATTCGATATACTGTCAGAAGAAGTGAAAAAAATGAGCAGCTTCTTTTTCAGTTGAAGCCATGGTTATATGCACCACTCACATTTCAGTCGGTGGTTTCTTTACTGTAGAATCGAATTAACAAGTAGAAAAAGCAGTATGCTAGAGTACTTGAGGATGTGCTAGGTGTTGAGTGAAAAAACCTTCTGTCTTCTGATAGATATTTTACATCTGCTGTTTCTGTGGATTGTAAAAGAAAAACCTGTCATTTTGCCATTTATCAAGTGATACAGTGGATGGAATTAAATCTATTGAACAGGAAGAAACTTTGAACAAATCAGTGTATTTATATGAAAAGTTACATTAAACCCCATAGGTAAATAAACTGTGTAAACATGGAAGATGAATTTGGATTTTCAGGGTGATGCTGCCTAACTCCTTTTCTTTGAGAAAGAAACCCCAACAAAGCACACACACATACATACATACATGAGAAAAGAACCTAGAGGAGTGTATTTCTAGTCTAGAACATCGATTCTTTTGGGTGGGATCATCTCACCTAGATTTTTGCATAGATGTTACACAGATATCAGGTAACAGAGGTGTCTGTCTACTGTAGAGCCATCCCTGATGCAGGCTGAGGTGCTCCCAGCACATGGCCTCTCTCCTCATGGGGCAGTCTTACCCATCAGGTGTATCATACCCCAGAAGTGCCTGTCTCCTGAGGTGGAGAGGAGCTGCCCTTGGACACATATCTATATGGTACCTGTCAAAAAAAAAATCAACCCAACTATTAGCTTCTGCTCCATTTCATTAACCTAAATAATTACTCCTTACTGTCCCTCAAATACTTAGTTTAAAATATAGCTGAGCTTGCATTCATTTCATATGTATTTTTAATCAGCTATGCCTTCTGGCCAAGGTTTTTATTTGTCATAATTGGTATGTGATGTTATCATCTTTCTGTGATTAAAATAATTTGCTATAAGGTTTGTTAAGAGAAGAAAACTATAATTTGCTAAGAGAAGAAAACTAAGGTAATTTTTTTAAAGCAGAGAGAAGACACATAAATAAGAACATGGGTTCACTGTTAAAGATGTGCCAAAGCAAACAATGCTCGAAGGTATTGAGTGAGGTCAGTAGGGAGGAGCTGAGTAGCTGCCGGCATGTGTATAACTAATTTTTGAAATACTACAAGTGTAACTCACATTATAAATAACCATATGTTCATTAAGTAACTGAAGAAGGAAAATCTGGGAAAAGTTTGTCCAGGCATTTATAACTTTTTTAAGGGCAGTTGATTTTTTCCATATGATTTTCAGATTAAGAAGTGATTTTCATCTCTTGAGACTGTTCGTTGTTGAGAGCTGCAGTATAGGAAAAGAGCAAAGTTGTCATCCAAGCTTAAATGCAAAACATGAAACCCTTTGGGATTTAAGCTGGCTGTTGGTTTCTTGATACAGCTTTTACTTTATAGCAGAGGTGTGTAGCAGATCTTCACCAAAAACTTTGTTTAGCTTTTTTTCCTAAAGTCCAAAGTGGTGATTGAATGCCGGAACAGCAAGGGAAGAATTTGCCTTCTGCCTATCAAAATGAAGATGTTCAGTACATACTATGCAATTCATCCTCATAATAAAAAATGTGCTGTTTCTCTATTTCTAATCTCATATTCAGCCATAATATGACTGTAAACAAAAAGGGGTAACCTTTATACAATGAGTATACAAAGAAAGTGAATTTATAAACTAAGAGCATGGGCAGTTCATAGTGGAAAAAAATAGAATAAAGACAGGTTACTCTGCAGACACTGTTGTAAATGTCAAGTAGATTTTGACAGCTGGTAAGTTGGAGACATAATTAAAAAAAACTTCCATACATGTACAGACTGCCTTTTAGTGTGAAGAATTGGCACACAGTGAAATGAGAGGGTGAGTAGCATATGGGGGATTAAGGCAGCTGAGTTCTAGTGGAATCTGGAGGCAAACAAATAGACCTTCAAGACAAAGACAGCTATAGTGGTCACACTGGCGTTACGTGTTTGTTGATTTGTGGTTTAGTGATCTACCCTAATTAAAGGAAGGTTCGTGTCACGCAGTTTTCCATCCCAGAGAGAGCCTCTGTAATACAGAAAAGAGAAGGGTGTCAGAGGGAAACTTGTTTGCAGGGGTGAAGATTTCTCTTTAACAGACTGGTCTCTCTGGCAGCCTGTTTTGGTGGAAGCTCTTTGTACACTCATCTAAATTCTTAGACATTATGGTCAGTTGGATTATATAAAGGCATTTAGGGGAGATCCAAATTTAAGCAAGCATTGGTATTTCTATTAAACATGGTTTCCAAAAATTACTTTGGATTTAGACATCTCTCAAAGTCTTCATAGAAAATCAATTACATGTATACTTGTGCACTTTAAATATTACTTCGGTATATATTTGGTTTTGGCTTCAGTTTAAATTACGCATAGAAGGACACTTGGCTGTGACCCTACAGAGGGAGAGATTAGTTTGGTAATGCAAACTATTTCAGGAACTGAGCTATATATTTATTTCTGTATCTTTGTCTTTAGTCTTTTGCTTGGATTTCTCTGGATGCTTTCTTTATAGTTGCGCTTACTACTCCATTTTTTAAGACATGCTTTTTAATCAACATTCTGCAAGTCTAGCAGTACTGCTTGACACAGGGCTTCCACTCCATGCAATTGCTGCATCAGGAGGAGATTCTGCTGAATCACAACTCAGTATGAACAGCTTAAAAAGAAAATACTTGAATGTTTGATAGAAACCAAACAGATTTTTTTTTTAAATTTCATATGAAGTAGAAAATCATGACCTATAAATTGAGACCTACTAACTAATGAATTATTATTTGCATTGATGTAGTGAAAGTAGTACTTGGTATTTGCTGCTGGAGTTTTAGAGAAAGTCATCAGCTCAATTATGAGAAGACTTAACTGTGTACCTGGATCTAGCCAAGGCAGTAAACCACCATCTGGCAAATGTAACCTTTCCAGCAGATTTTCTTCATTTCTTATCAATTTAGTGAAAAGCTTAAAGGTGAGAAAGTGCGTGGGAGATTGCAAGTCAGGAAAGCCCCTACTTTCTCCAAGTTAGTAATTTTATTAGAAAACCAAGAAAGAGGGGCTGAGATCTGTTGGTTTTGAAATCTTGGAGGGCATATGGACCAGAAATACTCAGTTTCTCTAATTATAGATAATTTCTTTTCCATGTATTGAATGGGTTCAAAATGTAGAACAGTTTACAGGGTCATGTGTTTTTCACATAAACAGTTATTAACTGGTAAAACACTGTTTGAAAAGATCCTATCATGCTTAAAACATGGATTTTTCTTTTTTTTCCCATTTTAATTGAAGTTTAATTTCCATTAAAAAAAGAATTGGCCCTGTATGTATGAAGGGGTCATTCATTATTTTCCAGCTAAATGGTGTGTAAGAATAGTAAATGTAGGTTAGCACACATTCTTCCTTAGGTATGTATGTGACACAGCTTCATGGTAAGCAAGTTGCAGTATTGACCTGGTGTAAAGATTGTATTTCATTAGAGAGTAATCAGTGTGTACTAAGAAACACTGAAAAGAATAACGAAATGTTGTAAATGGCTGTGCAGCTCCAGGATATTTTGGCCAAGATCCACAAAACTTGCAGGGTGTTGGCTGAATCGAAGTGGGCGAGCTCTGGGAGGGCAAGATAAGAGCAGCGAGGCACCGTGTGCACCCTTCAGAAGGGGTGGGTGACACTGGGCATTCAGCTGAAGCCACCCCTCCTGCCCAGGGGTGCCCTGTTCCTCCTGCTGCTGCTTCCCACGGAGGCTGGCCAGCCTTCCTCGAGGCTCGAGCACTTCCAGGGAAGTGGAGAAGCTGAAAAAGCCCAGGTTGGTTGGAAGCTGTTCTGCTGTTCTGTCCGTGATTGATGCATGTGGACTGTGTGAAATATGTTTTCTGGATCCTTTTGAGGGAGGTGCTGACTGAAGCACACTTTCTAAAGCTTGAAGCAAATCTTGGTGAGACAGAAAAAAATCGAAATACATAATAAATTAGATCTAAAACATGCGTGTTCTTTTAATGTTACCAGTAGGATTGGAGGGAAAATACTGTTACCGCTTTTTGCAAAATCGCATTTCAGTGAAGTGCTTCAGAAAGTATAGTATCAAGAATAATCAGTTACTTTGTAAGCTTTTCCCGTTTGAATTGCTGACTATTCCTCATTACTCAGTTTTTCACAATGTGCATGGGTTAAAGTTGAATTAGTGTGTTTTATAAATACCAGGTCCTTAAACACAAAATATCAGAGGCCACCCATAGCAGAGGAGTGTAAAGAGTACATGAAGTATTCCACCTCTATGTCAATCAGACATAGTGACAGTGCCATCATCACTATTAATTAATTTCTTTAACCACCTGAAATTGACCTGTTTGACTTTTGAGTTAATTTCCTGGCTTAGTAGGAAGCTTGAGGTATTTCTAAATTCAGTACTTCTTCTCATCAGAAAGGAAGAGTTGTTGAAGAGACCTGGGAGCTGTGTCACCTTTTCTTTGGGAAGAGGTGAGTGTCAAGCAGGGCAGCATGGGGAAAATTTGCACCCCTTCATGTGAATCTTTTGTTGGCTACTCTCAGCCTAAGGTTGGCCTTAATAACTTACTGGTTCACTGCTGAGCAAGAACATAATGAAAAAATATATAACTTGTGGACAGTTTTTAGAAATTCTAGAAAAATTATTCCTCAAACTGTTGGAAATACAAGTCTTCCTAAATACTTTGCACTGAGCAGAATTGGGATAGTGTTTATTAAATACCTGTTATTTACTTTTTCCATCTGCAATCATGGTAGAATTCTCAGAACTGGTTCAATGCAGTTAAATTCTGCCTATAAACTGAGTACTTTAAATATGCTGGTGCTGGGAGTTTTTTTTTTTCCAATCCCAAAAACATGTGAAGAAGGGAGTTTAGGAATGAATGGAAGAAGTGACTGTTGATTGCCATTATGGTGTAACAAAGCTCTGAGATAAATTTGGATTTCCCTGTATCTGTATATGTATTGTCTAGTCTCAAGACTTGAAAATACAGAAAATTAGTCTTATGTGTGAAAGAAGATATCTCTCTCCATCTTGTCTTATCCGTCCTGCCTTGCACAACAGTTGCCTAAGCCTAATTCCCTTTTATGTGATATTGATTAACAGCCATGCTGAGTCTAGGACTGTCACAAGGACTAAAGGGTGTTTAATTATTCAGCTCCAGTAGAGTGGAAGACAGCACAGCAGCAGCAGCTGTAACATAAGTCATTGGTACTTCATCTCCAAAATATAAGAATTGTTCAGTAATAACACAGTAATTCTCTCCTCCTGGCTTGAAGGAAATTGATAGAAATCTAAAGACAGAATATTTGGAGAATGTATGAGTAATGGGCTTGTCCTCAAGATAACTCCATTCTTTGGGTATGTTCTTAGGCACAATTCCAAGTGATTGTACTCACATGAAAAGAATACCATTTTACCAGAGGCACAATATTCCTAAAGTCAGATTTTCAAAAAGGAAGAGTATTTTTCTGGTTATTTGTTTATAGGTCTATCACCTCTACATGTACATGAATATTTCACAGTTGTTGTGAAAATCCCCAGTTCTCATGAATAGCTTCAATGTGCAAATTTATTGTGGAAATTTACATGTTTGTACGGTTTTGGATTTGGGCTGGGTTCAGAAGAAGGAGTTGATGGAATATTTTTCAAGCTTGTTACAAGACATAGAAAAATTAAGGACACTGTTGTCTTCTACAAATAGAGCTGAGATCCCTAAAACCACAGGTATTTTGTGCCATAACATGCCAATGAAGCCTTCCACAAATTTGTAGCATTATTCTGTATTAGTGTTCATCTAAAAGATGTGTTGGTGTATCTCAGAACTGGAACCATGAGGAGGTCCCAGAGCTGTAGGCTGTTGGGGCTGGGAGAATACCACTGTGTCTGCTTCATTCATACATTCTTCATTAGATAGCTACTTTTGTCATGGTTAAAGAAGAGATACTGGCCAAAGTGGATGTTTGACTTCATGTAGTAAATCTGTTTAATTTTTAATTTGTATTTAAAATAATTTAAATATTGTGTATATCATGCAGAATTGTGTTTTGTGAGAAAGACGTAATCTTTAAAATGCTTCATAAGATGTGTAAATTGGAACATAAATAACATGTCTTCTAATATGAGATTCTGAGTTACATTTTGTCTGGACTGAACTCTAAGAAACATCTTAATAGAATGTGACTTCTTAAATCAGAAAGTAATAATAGCCTTGTTTGGAATTTTAAAAACATTTTGTGGTTCAGCATTGGGAGCAATGGCAGCCTGTCCTAGAGCAGTATGCTTCTGTCTTTAACACACAAGAGCTTGGATGTGGTATTATTCATTGCTAATGAACACAAAAACACCAGTGTGCTGATGTTTAAAGGGTTTTGGGTTTATTTATGTTCATATTCAGTTTTCAATTATGGATAGATTTTTTTTTTTCCCTTGTTTGGGGGAAGTAGGGTAGAAAAGACAGGAAAAGAGGATCCAGTAGCTTTTTCTCAGGTTTTAAAATTATTATTATTATCTTCATCTTTAGAAATAATTCCTCCTTACAGATTAACATTCATTGGACCAAAATGAAGATGTCAGAATGAAACAAGTGCTGTGCTTTCTTGTAAAACAGTTTATTGCCCAGTCTTTCTACCTCATTAGTAGATCTTCACATCTTTTATTCTCAGTTGTGTTAATTCTTTGGTGGTTTTAGGAATGTAGATGGAAGGCAGCTCTCTGCACCAGGGTTAAATCAGATCAGACTGTGTAGTCACAAGGCAGAGCGAAAAGAGAGTGAGTTTATGGGAAAAATCAATTGTTGGTATGCGAGTACAAATTAAAGCCAGCTTGCCTCACTGTTTATTTAAGAGATGAACTTTACTGTGACTGGCAAATGGATTGGGAACCTAAATAATGTCATTGTTTTACTCATTAAAGCTGGAGCAGCAAAATAAACTAGCACAGCCCATGTCTGTGCACGATCTCTTCCGAATGAGATGAGGTAGTGCTGTTAGAAAAAATAAATTATTTTAAATTAATTCTTTGTTGCTTCCGCGGCTAGACCTTAATTAATTGGTACATGATCATGATAGCACAGACTGCTACATCTCTAGAGTGGCTGATTGTCTGCCCTGCCCTGTGCTGTCGAGTCCTTTAATATTTAGACATGGATATATGGATATATATGGTCTGCATGGATATTTTTAAACTGATACTGGACCCCAGTCCAGGGTGTAATTTCGTCATTTCACAAGCATTGTATGTTTGCAGAAGAAGGTATATAAACCTCTACATTTCATTTGTATTGGATAGTATTTTCAGAACAACAGTTAGAAAAAGTTTCTCAATGGTACTGTTTCTTTAATAACAGTCACTAAGTGCACAGACACACTTGGTTCTATGTATAAATTCCATATTGTACTAGAAATAAGTCCCCCAGTGCTGTGCATTGTTTGATTATTATTGCATTTATTGAATGGCTGGAGTTGCTCAGCCTTTGGCCTTGAGCCTTTGGCATGCCTCAGGTGGTAAGTAAATTGCATACAAATGCACTGCTTGTCATGTCTTGCTGCTTAATTTGTTCTTTAGAATAAGTTAGTCTCATAATAGCCAGGTACATCACAAAGCAAAAAAGTATTGGACAGAGAAGAAATATTGGCCTTGTAAAGCCCTTCCCAATATTGAGTCGGTTGTCTTTCATGGAAAGTAATAAATATTGAAATTAATGGCATCCTTCTGCTTTACAGAATTTGTCAGAATGTTTGCATCTGTCAGCAGACTCCTAATAAAGTGCCCCTTCACTGTGGTGGGTCTGCATTGCCATCTGATGATAATATTTAAGCACCCTTTTCACAGGAAGGTAGGGCAATGCATTGGTGGAGGAATTCCTGTACCCAAAAAAATGATCACCCATTAATTAGAACAGATTCATTGCCTTTAATGGTAGTGACAGTCTAGAATACATTTTTGGGGTCAGAGAGTCAATACAGTGCTATTTTTATGATGGTTTATTTTTAATGTAGTGTTTCTGAAAAGTCACACCAGTGCCTTGATTGGAACAAAGAGTTACATACTTCTGAATAGCTCAGCAGCTCACAGAAATAATAAATGACAAACAACAGATCATTTAACTTTTGGGTAATGAAGAACTTTGTTTTTCCAGAGTATTCATTGCAATGCAGAGTATGCACTGCAGTGCACACAACAGAAAATTACTGAGATATTGACCATGGTGTATATTGCTAGAACCTCGTAATAGTATTATTTGATGATAGATACTGGGATATGTTGCTCTGCTTGTATCAGTGTGTGTTATGTTACAGTGTATCTCACAATTATTTGGCGCATGATGTCAGGTTTTAGAAAAAATTGTCATTTTGGATGGCTTGGTATTTATCTATTGGCTTTTAATCAGATTATGTGCTATTATATCTTGCTACATTCAATACACCCAAAATGTATTTGTAGGTCTGTGTGTCTGGCAATTTCTGTGGATGATGGATTCAATCTTATTAGACAGTCACTTTGATTTCTTTGATAAATTTTTAATACTTTATGCCCAGAATGGCAAAGTGTAATTCTCACTGTTTTTTGATGACTAAGCCTGGACTACTAGAACATGCGGTAAATAAATAAGGCAATATCAAGATTATTCAAGCCTAGTATATAATCTTTTCAATTTAGTGATGAACTGGAACATTTTTCCAAGTCCATCATGCTTTTGGGTATTCTTTATATCACAGCATGAAAGCTTGGATGAGTTTTTATCTTGTAAAATGTGAGTCAGTAGGATCTGAACCCAGCTGAGTTTATGGACTAATTTCCAACCTTAAAATGTGACAAATATAATGGAGTATTTTATTTGTTCCATTTGCAGTATTACCTCACAAGTCCATCCTGTCTGCCTTTTGCACAAACAGTATATAGCCTGTGAGAATAAAGAGAAAGGATTTGTCACTTACAGTCCTCTTTGTTTGGGATTCACAGCATGTCTTAAGGAAACTCATTGGGTGTTTGTGGAATGGTGACTTTCATATTTCATATTGTGACCATTAGCAACCACACATAAATTTAATCATACCACTCAAAGAATGTGGAAAGCTGTACAGAATACTAATAATGTGAATCATGAATTTTTAAGCTCTCAGAGGATGCTCTAAAAAGAAATTGATTAATCACTGTGCTAAAATAATATAACACCTCGAAATACTTTTACTTGAGCGAACATCATAAGGTAGTGGTTTAGCGTCAATACTGCATGGCAGTAGTCTCCATAAAGCAGGTCTGGCTCAGTAATGAGTTTGCAGGTATGTTAATTACTTTAGAATCACTTACGATTTATCTAATGTTCATCTTCTGCTTAACTTGGTGCACCTACACCTGTGTATGCACTCAGCACATGAAACCCTTTCCTGAGTATGAGTTTTTGTTAGTTCACTTGTCCGTGTTAAGAAAACAAAACCAACCTGCTAGGTAAGCAAGGCTGGTGTTGAGACATTTCTCCAGGCCATACCACAGTTTTCTTTCTACCTAGGGGGCAAAGAGTAGTATTTCACATGTTGGTACAGAAGGGTTGTGTGGAGTTTTAGTAATGTTCCAGCACTAAGAACTATGGCATATCCTCCAGAAATCCTGGTGCTGCTGCCAGGAGGCCCAGAAACACAAGCATGGTTTTGCAGCACAGCCTCTGTCATGAAAGCTACTCCATCACTCAAGTAAATCCTGAGCCATCTTGCTGTGGAAAACTGTCAATTTATTGATTTTTCTATTTCTCCCTTTTTTTTTTACACTTTCACCCTGCGAAAAATATGCAGTAGGGAAAATGGTAGCAAAGCTATTGGTAATTCTTTATGAGAAATTGCATAGAAGCTGCAGGATGCACTAGATGCTTACTAGAACTACAGTTTAAAAATAAACATCATATTTGAGCATAATATTTAAGACTTCAAAACAGGTTAACATAATAAGTGGCACTAAACATATTTAAAGAAGTAAAGGATAAAAGTAAAATAAATATTGTAGCATCTTAATAAAAATTAGATTTTACAGTGTACAGCGAGGTAGAACTGTGAAGTCTGAGAGATTGATTCCATTTGCTGTTAATGTTCAGCTCTCATGCACTGGGTTTTCTGCCCTGAAAGAAAAATATGAGTTCTCTAGAATAATCCAGCTTTTCATTCTATTTTGCAGCCTTGTCTAAGCAGATGAATCTGATAATTCCTTAAATGGGAAATTTGCCAGCTGACAGAAACCTAGAGGGCAACAAATGGGCAGTGATGACAGAATGTCTTGAATGCTGAGAATGTTTTGATTCCACACTGTTTAAAAATATATTTGTCTAGTGGAAGGTAAAATGTTACACAGACAGATAACACAGGAGATTTCTGAGGCATTACACACATACATACACACATGCACACACAGTAGTTGTTTGGATTATCTTTTTTTCTCTAGGCTTAACCCAGATAAATTAAATTACAAAAGCTCTCAAAA
>VXAX01007093.1:1740031-1762832 GCA_013399835.1 Leptocoma aspasia | reverse complement strand
AAAAAAAAGGGAGGGGGTGGGGAGGAGGCAGGGCACAAAGCAGTGAAATCAAAGCAACCCTGCCTTAAGGCTGCAGAGATTTCCTTATCTTATCCTGCTGTTTCTAGGTATTGCAAAACATATGGCTCACCTTTAGGGGCAGTCCCCAAACAGTGGGAGATGTTGCATCCCATCTGTGCTGCAGCAACTGAAGGTGCAATAACAGGGTGAATTGAGGACGCCAAGATGACTGTGTTTAAACTCATTGCTTGTTTACTGAGGTGGTGTTGGGGGGAGGGTGGTGGGGCACATTTAGTTTGGGTGGGTTTTTTTCACTACCATGTGGATGTGCCTTACAAGTCTGAACATGGGTTCTGCTGAAGGGAAATTGTTTTGAGGAAACTTGGTAGCCTGAATCAGGAGTAAAAATTTCAGGATCCTAGATATTGGGAAAAGCAAAGAAAGGAAGAAAAGCTAAGAATGAAAGCATTTCTCTGTCTGCCACATTTTATTCTGGCAGCTGCTGAACTGGCTGAATAGGCTTCCATCTCCCACTGTTCAAAACTGTTCAGTGTTGCTCCCATGAGATTTGGTTGATCGTGTAGTCACTCTAACCTGATTCGTTCGCTATAATCTGGCTTAGTTTGAAGACTTTTTAACACTAACTCTCTGAACTCTTTAATAAGAATCATTTGGACATGAGCAGTTATTCCACAGACACTTAAAGGCAGCCATGTTCAGCAGGAATGTAAGGGAAGAGTGATTACGAGGAACAAGGGGATAATGCTACACTAGTGAAGCTTCACGCAGAACAAGAAGCATAATGACAGGCTGAAATTGCACACTGCATTGAATAGAAGGGAGAATATAGCTAGACTTACCCTGATGAAAATTAACTTTTTAATACCTGTCCCCCAAAATTTCTAAGCCGAGCTTCTAAGCCTCTGAGCTTATGCCGCAGAATTTTCCTAAATAGTTTTAAAGGCCAGGGCAAAAAATGACTTAACACCTTTGCATCTCGCTAAAACACTTTAATGTAAACAAAATCTGTAAACTGAGATGCAAAAAGTCTCTTAATGATCTTTTTTTTTGTTGCATCTATCATTGCTATAATTATTCTTTAACTTCAATGAGTCTTTTGCTATTAGGTCCTTCTTTTCCTGCTAATGTAATACAAGAAAACCACTTACTATAATGAAGACTGAATATTCATACCCAGCTTTAGGCATCAGCATCCATATACATAAATTGGAATCAAAGTTAAGTGGCATGAACATCTCTGACATGTTCTGTCATGATATAAAAAGGATCTTTTTCATTTAATACAGCAAATAAAACTAGCTATCTTCCTGTTCAAATACTTGTTCTCTTTTTTCATAGTTTTCTCAATTTGCAGGAGAGTTTAGCTTGCAAGATGAAAAGAATGATGAGTTTCCAGAACTGCAGTGTAGGCCACTTCCTTTTTGTTTTGAAGTCAATGGCAATTGTACTTCTGAGACCCTGGGAAAAATCACCTTTTAATGCTGACTAAAAGTAACCTCACATACTGTCTGCATAAAATTCAGTGATATGAAATGTACATGAAGGTGTAGTACTGTATTAGGGCATGCACGTATATGTACAAATATGAATAGTCTGCATTGCAATTTGAATTATTGTTTGACTGATCTGTATGACTTTCAGGTATTCCTTATTTATTAGTTAGCATTTCAAAAAACAGACCTACTATTCATTGAACAGACCTGTATGTATTTATTTAATAAAATTAATGCACAGGTGAGCATTAAATGCTGTGGGATACTTCACATTGATGGAGGCAATAAAAGTTTTTTCTCCTTTCCACTTCTGAGCTCCTTGTAAGTTTCTTGCAAGTTTTCATGAAATGACATTTGCAGCAACAGGATCAGTGCCTTTGGACCCTAATGCTGGAGTAGCAAGGCTGAGGAAACTTCAGGGAGAAGGAAAGCAACTTACTTTGCAATTTTCTGTGTTTCCGAAGTCCTTTCCCCTCCACAACAAGTTTAACTAATTAGTTGAATTTTCAGAATTTGGTGTGGTTTTGCATTTGTTTTGTTTTGTTGTGTGATTTGATTGTATTAGAGTTTTGAAACTTGATGCAGATTTTTTTCATCATGGCTTTGGAAAATACTTTAGGAACTTTACTATATGTGAACATACCATGAAGTAGAACGATGTATTGACTGAATGGCTTGGATAACCATTTGCTAATACTGAGATATTGAGTATGCTTTCTGTGTCCCTTCAATGAAACAGTCTAAAGAATCATTATAAATCTGTGAGCTTCATTAGCTAAACACCTCTTGAAGCAGATAGAAAATTGAAATCAAAGAAACCAAAGATGGATAGATGATACCATTTATGGTGTCAGAATTGCATTAAAGCACAGAATGTAGGTATATTGAGAGATAACCCTTTATTGAATTCATTAAAGGAATTTATCCTAACCTTTTTACATAAACAAACTTTTCTAACATATATACTGGTCAAAATTGTCATATATGCTATCAAAAGAGATAAATTTTGTCTCAGTGTAGAGATGTGGATACCATTTACTCCTGTGTGGCATACAATGATGAGACAGCTACTGTCAACCATCAGATTAATCAGAGTAACAAATCAACGGGACCAAAATTTATCCAAGTTATTTCCTATAACATGCCGGTGGTAATTTTGGAGAGTTTTTTCTCAGAAATTTCACTTATGCTGCTGACTCTTGAAATATTTTTTTATTAGAAATTTTCTATGTGTTAGAAAGTTTCTATGTGTTGAAATTACCTGTGTTGCTGACCAGGTCCAAGGACTGGGTTCCTCAGACCAGTGCTCTTTACCACCAAGTCTGTGATGTTCATTGACCTGTTACTTCATCCATGTCTTTTGAAATGCTCAGTATTTTCACAGCCATGTTTACTGCAGATGATTTCACGTTTCTGCTCTTTTTTTTTCATTTAGTGTATTTCTCTAGCCAGTATTTTCAGCTGCATCTTTCATATCCAGACAGTATAACCTATTAATCTGTCCTGCATTTTAATAGGGGGTAGATTAAAATTGACATACATACTGTAATTTAATTTAATATAAATAGTTTTTGCTCCTGTATCTCTACAATGATTTAGGTAAAAGGAAAAGGTAATGTTGACAGAGAATCTGCAGTGTAACAAAAGGATTCTGTATCTTTAATCATCAGTCTTAGCTTTGTTATAGTTGCTTAACCAGCATAAGCTTTATATGATCAGAAGGAATGCATCGCTTTTGGTATCTTTAAGACCTTGGATCTGTCTGGATTCAATATGCAAGTTTGTGCCCTGGTGCTTTTTATTAAACACCCTATTTTCTATGTAAAGCATATGTAGTTTTAGTATGGAGAGATTCTTACAGTAGGATCCTATGATAATTCAGGACTTTAGAAGGTCCAACACCCAGGTTAAAGCAGGCCCAGCTTTGGGGTTAGTTATGGCTATTCTAGGTTTGATCTAGTCAGGAGTCCAACAATGGAGACTGCACAGAAATTGTCTTGCAATAAAATTATTTTTCTAATGCTGAAGACAATAATTACTGAATATAAAAATCATTTTTCAAATGTATATTACAAAGGGTGCTCTTTTTGTAGATCAGTGTGTTTGGTCACTTCTGCCATGCTTTTTAGAACAGGCATTTATTTGCACTCCTAAAACACTGCATTTTGTGTTTGACTGCTTAACATGGTATGTCCTTCCAAGTGTACACTTCCTACCATACAAAGTACGGATGTTAGTGGACTGTGGCTCCAGCTGTTTTGTTCTTAGATGATTCCTCCCTTTTCCTCAAACTCTTCTTTACTGCCTCTGTTTGAAGACCTTGAGAATTCAGTGCAGCTATTTAAATATAAAGCTGCTGTACATTTGCCCCTGATTTACAGGGAAGAATCTGTATATATGATAATTCTGACACTGCTTTAAAGAGATACTATTTACTGCAAGAATTTTAAAATTGTCTCAGAGTTAGTACGCAGGAAATTCAGCTTCGCTGGCAATATGGCAAGTTTCTTCATGAAGCACACAAATGAAGGCAATGTTTCGTTCTTTGCCTGGCAAAGACTGTTTCCTAGTTAGGAAATTCAAGACCATGATCTGTTTTATTAAAGATGACTAAAAACAGGAGAGGATTTTTTTGACATTATTTACTGCAGAATGTTCTTTTGATTAGATCTGATGTTTGCTCTGCTCAGTACTACTGCATTTCAAAGGAGTATGTGTTAACAGGAGTGTGAAATTCTGCATTTCATGTGAAAGTGTGACTGACAAGTGTTGAGGTTCGTATGGTTTGGGGCAGCCCTTGCTCAGGGTACTATCTGCCCTTTGTGGGAGTAGAAAATACACTAAACAGAGAAATGAAGCTGGGAAGGAAGAGGCTGTCTTAGAGCAGCAGGCAAGCTGACTGGCTGATGTGCAAGTGTGTCTCTGGGATGAGTTTTCCAGTTTCAGGCCGGAGGGAAGGAGTGGGTGGAGAGTGCATGTGAAACTGAGATTTCTGCTCTGGGGTTCACATGAAGAAATCTCAAGCAGCTCAGGTTTAATAACCTGCTCAGTACTTTACTGGCTGATGTAAAGACCCGTGATTGCATTTTTGGAAATCGGGTAATGTCCAAGTAGCTGCTGTTCTTTTTGGCATTGTTCTGAGGTGGTTGGTGCTGCTCCCAAGAACTGCCAGCTGTACCTCATCCTGCTGCTGCTGCTTGATTCACTAGCTAGGTCAGTTTACATCACTGAATATATTTTACTTATCTATTTCATTGTTAAATGTTCAAGTATAGCTTTTCTATTCGCTCTTTGAATTCATACTGATGTCCAAGAGTTAACTTTAACTTGTGGTACTACTTTTAAGAGAACTTCTGTGTGTTGACTGTTGGCTTTACTACAAGCATATTGTTTAGGCTCATGTAGAGTACAAGAAGCATTTCTTGTTTTTTTGTTTTTCGGCATCAGTATTTTCTGTGTCCATAATGAGAACATCCAGAGGAAATAAACAATGAAACAGTGCTACTACTCTAGCTGGATCCTGTGATTCCAGGCCAGAATGTGGATTATTGACCACAATATAATGGATCTAGAAGAAGGGCACCTTTTAAAACCCTCTTTTATTACCAGCTTTGTCGCTTTTTGTTTCCTGTCCCACAACTTCTTAGAAAGGAAGCATAAGCATATAACATCCTAGAGTAATTTTTTTAATAATTTAAAAGAATTTGATGAAAGTTTAGCATTTATACAATTACTTCATTTCCACAGTGTGGCACATTTTGGAAGACCTTGGCTCCCCATAATTTCAGCCTCTGCAGAGGTCCACTTATTGAAATTTGTCTGGAAATAAAAGTCATGGGGATGAAGTGGGTTTCATTACAACATTAGAAAATTCTGCCCAAGAAATTAAGTAAATTTTGGTTTTTGTACTTTAATGAGAATTCTCTACCAGCCTGCAAAGTGTATAGATTTGTAGCAGCATGATGTTTAGTTCATGTCTATTCAATATAACTCTAGACAGCTTTAAAATGTCTTTTGTCACCTATTGTTCAGAGAGATGTACAAGAAGTAGTACGAAGAAATTTTAGCTTGACAGCTGTAGTCAGGCCATCCTCAGGAGGATATGCTGAAAATTGTCCTCTTATGCAAACTTCTCTTGAAACTTCAGAATGGCTGGAAAACTTCCAAAAATCTTTTCAATGTTTTTGTGTTTCCCTATTATTTTTGGCATTGTATAGTTCCATAATGCGTACGTTTAATTTTCATTCTCTGCCTGATAGCTCGAGCATTTTATATTAGTGGGCTAATCAAACAAATAACATTGGTCAGTACTGAGAAGAGATGAGTGAGTTATATGTCTGGTTCTCTCCCCACTCTTAACACTGGTTTTTCCTTTGCAAAAATGTACCTGATAAAGCACAAACCAGAATGTGGCTTGAGAAACATTATTAGTAGAATGGGTCCATAGCGCCAGTGATTCAGTCATCTGTCAGCCTGATAAATGGATTAGTGTAAGAGGTGTTCCAGTGGGGAAATGAAGCCCATAGGGCTTCCAGCTAATTATATTTAAGTTGTTTAGTACTGCTGGGAAGCAGCATCTAGGCAATTACTGAAAGCTTTGATGCAGTGTGCACTATTAGAGTGTGGGTTCAGAAACTCATTACCCTTTCGTGCTCGTGTTGGATGGATTCTAGGAAAGTGACATGAAACAGAGAGCAGGAATCAATAACTAGAAAGGCATTTTAGTTCGCTTCTGATCCATTTCCTGATTCAGCAGCTTCTAGCCTAGAGCATTTCATACAATTGCTATAATGTAAGGGGAAAAATGTGACTTAAATATATTAATTATCACATATATATATACCTCCTGTTACAGTGATGTGTAGCTGAGGTTCCACCCAGGATGAAGTTTCAAAAGGTCTTTTAGGGACAAGCTACTCCTCTAATGCCATGCCACATGTCCAGAGCGCCTGCCATCTCTGCTCCTCCAAAGTTGATTGTAGTAATTTCTCCTAAAGCCTGACCTTGCAGTGTTTATTGATGCTTCTGCAACATCAAGATTGTATTACCATGATGCCCATGGTATCCCACCTTCAAAATCTCTTGGAAACTACAGCTAACCCGAAACAAAACTGATTATATTGGCTACACGTATTAAACCTTGTTTGAGAGAATTGTGCTGGCTCTGTCTTTGCCGTGGGCTGCAATTCACATTACTGATGCCCCTTGAGACAACTCTACAGGTCATTCAGATGTGGGAAACAGCAAATCCTTTCAGGGTAGTGCTCTGCAGTTGGGCACCTCCAAGGTGTGCGTGCTGAAAGCAATGCAGTATTTGTACAACTGGGGGCCAAAGACTTGAAAGTTTGTTTCTTAGGTTAGGCTGATGGATCTACTCAGGGCAAAAGTTACATGAATTAATCCAAATTGTGTGGTTTTCTTTTTAAGCTTGCACTCACTTTTAAATCTGGTAATAGTGACTGCTAGGCTAGGGCAGTGCAGAGGAGGCTGCGTTTCTTCTTTTCTGTTTCTTCCTCTGTGCTTTTGCCTGACGTAGAGCTAAATACACAAGATGATAATAATAATAATAATAATAATAAGAGTATTACAGTTCAATGCTTCTGAAAGGGATAATTCTTTCCCACCTACCTGCACTATCACAAAATTAATTAAACTTCTTTCTTTATGTTTCATCACAACAGTCCTAGACATGCTGTGGGGTTTCTTTCATGTTTAAAAAAGTTCAGCAGAAATCTCATGAGTTACTGTCAAGAGAGAAGTTTTGGGGGTTTGGTTTTTTTGAAATCTGGACTTAATTAGAAAAATGACATTTGTTTTGCCTGAGGGCTGGTAAAAGAAATGTACTATTTGATACTCATATATCTTTCTGATAAAAGAAGTATCAGAATTGCTGTGTTGTCGGCCACAGCACCCATGAATCTGTTCACATACTGCAAAAAATCCTCTTACAGTAGTGAGCATTTCCAGTCTTGGTACTACGTTTGGTTGCTGACAGCTAAGCTTTTCATAAATCCATTATTACCACTGAAAGTTCTGGCCTATTAAATAATGATAGATAACTCATGTATGTCCTGTGAAACTATTACACATGATAGAGAAAATATCTTGTACACTAAAATACACAGCTGAAGCAGAAAAAAGCTAAAGTTGTCAAAGTGTCTGTGCAGGCAAAGTGCTGACAGTGGTAAATGATTTTGAGAATTGATGCTGTCAATTCCAGTCTGGCTCTAAGACTGGTTGGATTGAGTCAGTGCTTGAGCTGCTAAGAGTTAATTTGTCTTGGGAGCGACATGTGTAAAAGGGGTGGCATAATACAGCCAAGTTAATGAGACAGTGCTTCTGAAATTCTTAATTTCATGATGTCCACTAGCTTTGACAGAGTTAGTTAAGATGAAACGTGAGAAGAGTTTCCATCTGCAGTTTTGTTTTCCCTTGAGAGGCTTGCTTCAAAGGGGCAGCCCAGGCTCTGTGAGCTGCACCTGAGGAGAGGATTTCAAAGCTTAAGTATTTTAAGTTTTTGTGGGAAGATATGGGTTATTTCTGAGAGTATTTTTGTTGATTTGGCTTAGATATTACCATGGGGAAGCTTTTTGCACTAGTACTACAATGAATATTTATTTCAACATCGATTTTCAGATTTTTAACTGACTCGTGACTTTACTTCATCAAATCTGAGCATTCATCTATGGTATATTTAAAATAAAAAATCTCTCATAGCTTCCTTTAGAGGAAGCAGCTGTGAGGCAATAATAGATACATAAGTGTCTAGAGTGGGAATTTTTTATCATAGTAAGACATTAACTGGTGTTTATTTACTCTATAAGACCTTAGGGCAAATTCATTAATATTCAGAGATTGTGTGGGTTTTTCTGAACAGAGATTGTCGTTCCAGTGCAAAGGTACTTGTTGGAAACATGATAGAGAAACCCAACATGTGCTGTGTTGTGCTGTAAATGATGGTCCTGGTTTCTGTTCCGTGTATCTGCAGTGTTATCCACAATCCTTGTACAGACTAATTGCTGGTCATGCCCCATGGGAGCCACAGCTGTGGTTATTCTGCTGTGATTATATTTATATATTATGGTAATCTATAGAGAAACTAAAACCCCAGCACATCAGCTGGAGTTTGGCAAATGTTGAAATGTTCTCTTCACTGATTTGTACACTTTTCAGGAATTGCTTTAGAAAATGCATTTTATGTTATTTTTTGCAGAAGGATTGCATAATTATTTATGTCCTGTTAGAATCTTCTACATAGTCATGGTATACTTATAAGTAGTATAGTATATAGTACTTCTGTATAGTATAGTCCACGAGGGCTAGTTTGAAAATATTGAAGCTGTTTATCAATTTGAAAGAAAGCAAAATATTGTGCACTAGGTATCCTGCATTTCTTTCCCAGAGATATAAAGCAATCTCTGCTTTTGTAATTCAGCATCTTTTGAAGATGGCCTGTTTAGCATTTAAACTTTCCTGTGCCTTTAAAGGCCAGAAGGGAGTGGGATAATAAATTAGTTACCCAATTAATGTTTTTTTCATTATGAAAGAGTTAAGAGAAATATGCTGAAACAGGATAGTAATAGCACTGGTTTGATTTCTCCTCATCTGTATTGTTTAGTAAAAAGAAATAAAATTATTTATCTGAAACTATGCAGAAATAGTACTTAAACAGAAATCAGATTGGAAAAACATTAAGCAGCTAAATGTATTTAGAGGAATTGAGTAGAATTCACTAAAACATCTTCCAGAATGATGTGACTGATTATTCCAAGTTTAAGTCAAGAGTAAAATTGCTGTACTATTTAGGTAACCTTACCCCAGCCACCTGCCCAGCCAGTAATTTCAAGTGCCTCCTATAAATTTGGCCCCCAGTTTCAGTTTCCTAAAGTCCCTCAGGTGCCTGCAAAAGGAAATCTACCTATGAAGCAGAGGATAAATGCACCCTTTGGTCTGTGGCACATTAAGGGCAGCACCTCCTTTAGGGACCATCCCTTCATTGACTTCTCAGTGCAAATGGTGCTGTGCAGTTTGTCCCTGACACGGGGCTTGTCCTCTGCCCTGCCCTGGCTGGGGCAGGAAAGGCCTCAGTGCTTTTCTTTAAGTTAAGCTGGCACTGGGGACAGTCACAGGGATGTTAGTGACTTACTTCATTCATCAACTGCTGACATGGGAGGTGGTGCCAGGGTTTTCTATGGTTTTGCTTCACAGAGATTGTGTCCAATGGAGGCACTGAGAGATAAGGAGATCAATTAAAGTCTTTGCGTAGGTTGACTTCCGTGTTTTCAAACATAGTGCAAATCCAAAGTCAAACTTTGTGTACCAGATGTACAATTAGTAGAAAGGAAATAATTTTTTTAACATTTATTTTTGGTTGGTATTTAAACATGGTTACATTTCTTGACACTTAGCAGCCCAAGGCATAGATTAGCAACAGCAGCAATGCGAGCTAAATTAATACATCCAAAAACTTTCCTATACTTTGCTAAAGGGTGACATTTTTAAGCTTGTGCACTGTGACACCAGTGTAACCTTTAAGCCATAACTTGGTTTTATTTCCTTTTCTTCTTCCTTAGTCCCTTTGCAAGAAGCCCATGTTACTTGTGTGCCCACAGTGAGACTGCTGTTGCAGGGAGAGAGCTGCAAACTGCTGTGAGGCCACAGCAGCTCCTGGATTTTAGCTGATGTGGGGAGCTGCTTGGCTTAACCCACTGAAATACCCCAGTAAGAAGGTTTTTCTGCCCAGAAAGCTTACTGTCCGCAGGGATAGGACTGGCAAGTAGTTAATAACACGAAGCACTGTATCTATTGCTCCATGCACAGATTCAAAGTGCATCATTTGTACTGCCTGCCTTCAGTCATCTGACTGATGCCCCAAGTGACACTTGTGAAGAGAGTTCCTGCTACCACTCTCCTGTGACTGAGTCCTTTCAGCTCATGCAGGACAGAGTAAGCTTCCTAAATAGAGTATTATTCCAGCAGAATTTAGTCCACCTGTCTCTGGAAGGATGGCAATAGTTGTGTGACTCCACATGGCCTGAACACACACTCCCTCTCTCACTATATGTGTGTATATATGCACATGTATGTCACTAAGTATTTGCTGGCACCAGCAGCTCAGCATGCTCAGTGCTCATCACCACCCAGTGCTTTAGTTACAAAACCAGACAATTGGGTTTGATCATAATATATTTAATTTATGAGGAGAAAGGGATGGCTACAGCACCTAATTGTCACTCTCATTTTTTCAGCCTTCTGATGTTTTCATTCTTGTGATAGAGTTTCTCACATGTTTTTGTAAATATACGCATGTTTTTCTAACTGTTCTTTTGTTGTTCATTCTTTCTTCTGGGAGGAGAAAGGTTTGATGAACTTTGTCATTGACCAGCGTGGTTGGAGAAGTGGTAACTTCACCTTCCAATCAATGGTCGTTTCCAAAACTCTATATAATGTGAAAACCAAAATGAACTTTCTTCTTCCTTGCCTTGTCTCGGGTGTGACTGCGCTCTGTCTCTGCGTTTTGTGTTGTGTGATAGTGCGACACCTAATCCCCCTTTCTCTGTATTGCAGATTTGGTCTATCTGTAAGAAACAGAGCAACTTTTGTATGACTGCAGGATGTCTTGTGTTTTCACAAAAATCTTCTGGGAAAGTTCCACTAGAGCTTGGCATCAACAAATGGAGAATCTCTGCATTCTCCTTCGGATAGTTGAACTAATGGTTAGTCACAGGTGATGGAAAGCGTGTGCTTTATTTCTCATTTGAATTTCTTGTCAGCTTCCAGATGCTGATTTGTTTTATGCAAACCCTTTGCTAGATTAGCAAGCCAGTTGGTACTTAGTATATTCTCCCAATGAAAATACTTAGGTACTGTAATTAGGTCATCTGTCTTTTTTGTTATTGTTGTTGTTATAAACTATACCTGTGGAACTCTCCAGATATTTCATAATAAAGTACTTTCTACACTGTTCTAATCACTTTTGCGGCTGTATTCTGTGATCTCTGGTGATGGATTATTTTTCAGTTTCTTTGTAAATTGTGAAGACCTTATCCTACTGTAAGTAATTATAGGTTGTAGTGCTAATATTACAAATGAAAGTTTAAAGAACATATTTGTCTTTGCCTACTGTTTATTTCAAAGCTCATATTAGTATTTACTTCTATATGAAATCGGATTTGAAGAAACTCTCATTGTTGAGTAAAACATTGTGGGTAGGGCTATATGATACCATATGATTACTGCAATCATCAACACATGTATGCTCTCACCCAATCATAAGGGGAATATGTGTAACTTTTAAGCTTCACTGACACAGGTAATAAAATTATAATAATCATATCTTTTCGCCTCTAATATGTCTCTTTCACTTTACTTTTCACTTTTTCAGTAGAGAGCTAGGATTTGCCAGAAAGTTGTCCTGCAAGGTAACCAAAGCTAGTCTTACCTGAGGATGTGATTAGCTCTCCAGCCTGTGTTACCAGTGCTGCCTGCACTGCTGCCTCCTGCCTCTGTAGCATTGTGGCAAGATGAATAGCCTTTAAGTGATCCTGTCACTGATAGAAACTGATAGAAACCACCACCAGAACACATCCAGTTCATAAGATGTGTAAACAGAACAAATGAAAACATGACCCAGCCAGTTTATGAGTGTAATTATGACAGAAAGCATTAGTAGAATTTCTTCAATAACCCTGATTCATCCGCAGTGCTACAGTAGGAGTATCTGGTATTCTACAGTGTCCTTTAAACTCCATGAATCTTGCAGAAGCCTTCATTCCAGATAAGCCAGTTATTTCCCTGGTATTTGACATGAGAGCAGCCTCAATATGTGTTAGTTACTGTTGCACAGCATAATGTAAGGGTATTGAATAGAGATAATTTTAGTATAATAATGCTCTTAACAATTTTCTCATTAGACATGGGAAATCCTCTAATTGTTGCTTGAATTTTCAGATTTTATATTTACACACAGTTATGATTCTTGAGTATATTGTATTTTGCATAAACACAACATGCTTTGCAGGGAAAATGAGATGGGAGACAAGTTGTTGACGCTGCAACGCTCGCAGTGTTCGAGGTCAGGTTGGATGGGGCTTTGAGCAACCTGGTCTGGTGAGAGGTGTCCCTGCCCATGGCAGGAGGGTTGGAACGAGGTAATCTTTTAAGTCTCTTCAAATCCCAGCCAGTCAATGATTCTATAATTAAAAAAAAAAAGATGAGATGGAAGGTGAGAACAGTCAACTCAGAATGCCATCTGAGAATTAGAGAGCTGATTAGATACATAGCCACATAGATGGAGATTTATATGCATTGGGTAGACCAGCTCAGAAGAACTGTGGCTGTCCAGCTGATGTATTGCTAATAGTTCATGATGCTTCAGAAGGCAAGTGTTGTTCCTTGTGTAGTCATTCACCTTCAATGAGGATAGATGTAACTCTGAAGTGAGTAGTTGTATTTGGTTAGATGGTGTATTTATGTCACAATGAAGTAAACAAGAGTATGTGGTAGTACTGCAGACTGAGAATTAGAATTAGATTTAGGAAAGCTTTTCCTGATGATGTGTTTAAATATGTTATCTATTAAATTGATTATATCATAATATTATACCTAATGTATAGTTGTTGTGGTTTAACTTTAGCTGGTAACTACCACACAGCCACTCGCTCCATCCCCCTACTCACCCCAGTGGGATGGGGAAGAAAATTGGAAAAAAATAAAACCCATATGTTGAGATAAGATGAGTTTAATAATGTAAATAAGTAATTAATAAGTAAAATATAATGCTAATTATAATGTTAATGAAGATAATAATGATTAAAAGGCAGACAACAAACTGAGAGGGAAATAAAGCCCAAAAGGGACAAGTGGTGCACAATAGAATTGTTCACTGCCTGCTGATGATTGCTCAGCCCAGCTCCAAGCAGTGAACAGCCCCACCCAGCCAGCTCCCCCCAGTTCATATACTGGGTGTGACATGGATTGGCCAGACCATGACAGCTGTTCCAGCCATGTTCCCACCAGCTTCTTGTGCACCTGCTCGCTGGCAGAGCACAGGAAACTGGAAATCCCTGATTCAGTGTGAGCACTGCTCAGCAACAGCTAAAACATCACTGTGTTACTAACATTACTGTCATACTGAATCTGAAATACAGCACTGTACCAGCTGCTAGGAAGAAAATGAACTCGATTCCAGACAAAACCAGGACAATAGTTTTAAAAGCTGTCAGACATTTGTGTGGAAGAGGATAATTAATGTTGAAAGTCTCCAATGACTATTTCATTTCACTTTACAGCATTTAATTATTAAATTATGTAGACAAAAATTGAGCATAAGACTTAAAGTTTGAAACGGAAGAATAAGAAACTAGTCAATATACGTGGTGCTTGAATGGCAAAGGCAGTAAGGAATCAGACTTTACTCATCATGCTTGTTGGCAGGCTTGGAAAAGTCTCCAAGTAGGTTTATTATTGCAGATGAATGCCAGTCTGGGCTGTCTTTCATGTTTCATTTTCATAAGTGCTTGCCTTCAGCCTTGCCCCAAAAACATTCAAGAAAGTGACTTGTCTGCCTACTTATTTCTTGCACAGAGGTGATGCTCAGTCAGTTTCTCACTGGAGGCTCTCTGAGGGAGCACGTCTGTGTGTCCCACCATTCTGAGGCAGCACACTGCCCTTTCAGTCCTGTGCTCAGCAGTGGTTCTGAGTGAATTGCTTGCTGTTGTTATACTTGACCAGAGAGGCTGAAAATTGTTGAGTCAAGCTCATGGTATATTAGGATCCTTCCAAGCTCCTGAAAAAGTGCATGGCTTTGCAAAATGCCCAAATGCTGTGTGTCGCTGGGGATTGCCCTCACCTCTCTAATTCTTTTGGTGATGGGTGTTGGGTATTTTCCCTTTACAGTTTAGCTGAAGCTCCTTATCTGGGAGCTTGGACCTTGGTGAAGGCCAAAAGCAAAGGGAGTCAAGTGCTTGTGTTTTGATGAGGTGATGGACACTGGTTTGACGGGTACCTCTGTCTCTCGTTGCAGCCCCCTCATCTGTCAGATGCGGTGATCTCCATGGTAACTCAAACCCCCAGACTCTGGACAGCAGCCTGCGAGGAGCAGCATTCAGCAGCTCAAGGGTCTCACGACCAGGTAAGCCAAAAGGAATCGCCAGATACGAGCTCACCTCCGCTGTGCCACTTCCTGTCCTGTCAGGTTTTTCCTTGGGGAAGTCACGCAGGCAGTCAGGTCCTGTGCACATAGGTGATGATGGAGTCCTACCACTGTTGTCACTTCAGGCTGTGGCAGTCCACCTCTCTTGAGCAGAGGCATTTGACAAAAAGTCTGCATTTGTTCAGGGTTTGTTTTAAGATACAGATTGAAGAAGCAAAACAAAGAAGTACTGTATAATTCTTTAAGTGGCTTAAGCAATTACTTAAGAGTAATAGCTATTCTAGGAAATAACCCCAAAACACATCAACAATAAGATCTGTCTTGCCACTGTACCTACTCGACCGTTCATACTGCCCAAGCTGTAACTTTAGGCCTGAGCAATCTTACTGTCCTGCAGTGGATCAGAGACAGCTTCTTGTTCATGTAACATTCATTGGTTCTCTGCAGCATTTTCAAATTGCTGCTGTGCTCTTTCCACATGAGTTTCTGTGTTAATAGCAGCATGTGGGGTGTTCTGGTTAACATCTTAAGAAGGTACAGAATTCTCCCTCTTTTTTTGTGAATAATGGAGAAAGAACAATATCTTTTGCCATTTTTGGAAAACAGTGCAGGGCCTGTATAGCTATATTCACTACTCCAGTACTGCTAATGCTGTGGACTATGCACTTATATGTGTGGGAAGTTCATTACTCCCTTTTGTTGTTGGGCTTCACTGTCATTTGTATTGAGTTGTTTCTATGCCATTAAAATTGTATGTATTTTGTAAGTCCTTGGCTTCTGTGCACTGTTTTCTGGGTGTTACCTGCATTGTTTCTTGCTTGCTACATAAGTCCACTTGGCTGTAATACACTGTCCCCATTGTACAAAGAAATCCATATTATTTTGGATAACAATTCTGCTACTTTTACTGACCAGTTTGAAAATTTTTGTGCCATTGTTGCTATCAACAGTATTTATTTCTGTATTGATGATACTCTTAAATGGAGTTGAGTGAGTACTGGATGATTTTGTTGGAGGAATGTAGAGCACTTTTTCAATTATTGTTTCCTGTTAACAGCTACTTTTTCATATGTATCTCTTAATCACATTTGATCATAATCATTTCTTAGTCTGAGTTTTGTGTGGCCGTAACATAAATGCCTTTCAAAAGTCTGTGTGTTTCATTTATGGAATAATGTTTGCTGACTAGAGTTTGTAACTTTATCAGATTATTAAACAAAATTTTCTATTTTATTCAGCAAATTTCTATAAAACGGTGTTGACTGGCATCAGTTTTGTTCATGTAATTTCCCAGTGAATTTATCCTTTATAAATTCGGTGGTTATTTTGCCTGAGATTAGTAATGGCATAGAGCTCTATAATTACTGAGATCATACTGCTTACCATCCTCAACTATTAGCAGAAAATGCTAGCAGTCTTACTGAATTTTTCTGGTGCTCCAAAATGTATTGAAAATTAGCATCATTGAAATGATCCTCTCACAAACATTTTTAAGACTCTGAAGGCACAAACTATTGCAGTGTACTAATTTAAACTAATTTAAACACTTGTCTTTTAACATTCATTTTGGTTACTATCAGCCTCCTTATCTGTAAAAATGCTTTTCTTCTACTTCGAAGAAAGTATATNAAGTTCAGCTGTGTTAAAATATGACTAAGTCTAAACTTAGTATCTGAAATGACATGAGGTCTTTCCGGTCATGTTTTCACAAAACATTGCCTCAAACATTTCCAGATAATGATTTCATTCCAATATTTTGTTTATTTCCTTCTTTTAAAGAACTCCAGGTTTATGTCAAGCTGTTAATCATAGCTGAATGACTCTGTTTTAAACAATTTGAGCTGATAAATCATTGTTTAGTAGTAAACTGAAGAAGCTGTTTTTCTGTGTAATGTATGCATGCATTTGATTTATCTCTAGAAACTGATAGATTTTTGTAAATTATCCGCTTAAGAGTAAGCCCAAATCTTTTGAATTTAATCTAATTAGATAATGTTTCGGAAGCCTGTTAATATATACAGTCTTTGCAAGCTCAAAGAGTGAAAATTCTCCCCATTAAGCATGTGTTTAAAATTATGGAAAGATCATTAAAAAAAAGAAAAGTAACAAATACTGTATTAGTTTTTAAAATAATAACCCTAGGACAGAGCGCCAAAAGTTAATGAAGCAAAGCTATTCATGGTGCCATCAATGTGAAAATTGTGCTCCAAGGAATGATACCAGTATGTGCGCTTGGGTCAGGGAAGTTAAGTGAAAGAGGAGGAGGGAATGGTCTGACAAGCCTGGCTGGGAGGCCTGAGCCTGGGCATCCTCTGAATTTCTCTTCTCTGTAGATGTTTGATTAGCTGGTGTGGCCAAAATCAAAAAATGAGAGGAAAAAAGCCTTGGTATTAAGCCTGCTGTTACTGCCTATTACCAGTTTTTTATAAATATAAATTTGCCAGCTGTTCTTCCTATTTTTTTTTCCTATAAGTTAACCATCTTTCTTTATATTAACTTTTTTCGTCAAAATCATGTTTTGGGAATTTGCAGAATCTCCTTACAGAGAGTTTCCATTTATCTTGTGGATATTATTTCAGTCCTTACCCAAAGCTTTTGTGGTGCCATGTCTGTCAGAGCTCTCTTCTTGCTTTGGTCATCTATCATGGCATAATCAATGCATGCTCTTGCCTGCATAGAGCAGCTCNTGTTGCTTGTTTGGGTTTTTTTTGTGTAGCATGTTTGTATTCCTTTAAAACGTGAGTCCCAAGTTGGAGATCTTGCACTGTTTCAGTTAGCCAGATTTTCCTATTAGAATTAATTTCATTGGTTTTTCAAGTGTAATCTGTATTTCAAGCTAATATAACTCCCTTGACCCAAAATGGGAGAATGATTTTTTTTGCCACAGGTTGCCTTTTCTGGGCTATTTAATCATTACCTTTGGTCCCTGATGGCAGTGGGGTAGGAAGAGCTCTCCACAGGTTAAACCCTTGTACTTTCTCCCAAGTGCAATTTTTTTCCCTAGTTTACTGGGCTAATGAACTTCCATGCTTGCTATTAACTAAACTGTTTCAAATACCAAAATTATAATTACACTCTGGGCCTGTGCATTCAATATGTATTCTAGCAATTAATTTTGGGAGTGCCTGATGAGTTACTACTGACTGCATGGCATTTCTAGCTTACTTCTCTCAGATGAACATCCTTCACAGTTCTTTTCCTGTTTCACAAATACATACTTAAGCAGATCACCCAGTTCTCTGATACGGTTTGGTGGTTTGCTTTATCTCAAATTGCCAAGAGTGTATCCTTCTGGGGTCTGCTAGCATGTTGTCTATATGAATTCAAGACCTTGACATCCTGAATTATCAGTAATTTTGAGAAATAATGGTGCTAATAATGTAGAGTACCATCTTCTATACCCTTTGTCTGGCTCTTAGTGGAGATGTCCCCAGAGTTAGAATGATAACTATTGATAACTGTTGTTGGTATGATAGGTGTGACAATGGTAAGAGGTCAGCTTTATCAGGAGCATGTGGGATATGTTGTATGAATGCACAGGGAATGACAGTATTTTGACTAGAACACCTTGTAAAAAGCAAGATAAAGCAAAGAGATGAGGCTTTAGATGTCAAAAAATGAAAGGTTGGAGAAGTTCAGTTTGAAAAAGTAGGAAAAGTAGGTGTATGCACATGATACCTAGGAAGAAACAGGTCATCTTTTCCTGGTTTAATGTTTCTTGTATGAATTAGTTACTTTGAATTTAAGAGCAAAATGGATAGGATGTAGTGGAAGGTACTTCAAATGTATCTGCATATCAACAGATTTCTGTTGTTCAAAGAGCTTGGAATAAGTGCAGTTTAGGAATGTCACAAGTGACATGTAGTAGTGCAAGTTGTGACTGGGATAAGTGCAGAGGCACAAACTAATATAAGAAAATGTTCATTATTTTTTTGGAAGTTTCCAGAACAGTATTTTTTCAGAAGCATTCATTTGCTGTGATTGAGAAGGATGCTCCATTATCCATAAATTAGCACTGGCATACTTTATTTTGAGGAAATACGTATCTTCTTTTTGCATAAGAAGAACACTGCATTTTATACATGGAAATTAAGAGAAACTATAAACAAAATTTTGCTTGCAAATGCATGATTTAGAAAAGTACCATAATACCCCCATGCATACTGTTCCATAACAGCTTTTATAAGTTTTTTACAGTTACTAATTTCTAATTATTTTTCTTCAATTTATTTAGAACTTCATAAGTGATATTGCACAGGCATAGGGTACAGAGACTTTCTGTATGTTAACTAAAGTTACTGTTGGCACCTAATCCCACCAAATAATTTTATTGGTCAGTTAGATTTATGGACTAGAAAACCAAACTGCTTTTAAACAATATCCTTTATAATTCTGAGGTATAATTAATAAACTCTGTATTGATTTTGTTTTCTGATATTGTTTTTCAAGTGCTGCCATCAAATAATATTGCACCTGTGGGTGTACACATGAGCTATTCATAGAGTGGTTATTCTTAGATGTCTAATGGCATCGTAACTGAAAAATAGTTAACTATCGTAATAATATTTTTTAAATAAGCATATTTTAAAAGAACATGAGCATTCTTTAAATTTGCAGCTGTTTCATGGCTGAAGTAGAGTGTTTTTTGTATATTCCCTGGTATTTCTCTTGCTACTTGGTGAATCATGGTTAACTGAACTCTGATTTTGTTAATGAAATATTAATTAGCACTTTTTGGGCTGTCAACCAAGTCAGAAAAAAAGTATATGTAGCTAAAACACAGATTTATGTATTTTACATTGTTTAGAGAGATGAAACTACTATTCCAGTCATGGATAACTTATGAAATACTTGCTTTGGGCCTTTCTCTTACACAGTACAATTTTAAACAACTGCTGGTGGAATAAAATTATTGTGCTGCCTTTTTTTCTTAATCTTCTGTCTTTAACACGGCTAAGGTTTCAAGGAAGGTTTTTGATGATAATAAAGAGGATGCTAGCATTCCAAAATGAGGTGGCAAAATGCCTTATCCTTTGATTTTTAAACTAAGTTGGTGATTATTTAAGGCATAGCTCAGACCTTGTAGGACTGAACTGTGATAATCCCATACTCTGCTATTTGATTTGTAGAGCACATTATGGTACCACGTTCCCTGTGCCAGTCACTGTGCTAATGTGCTAATATGTGATATGCAAAGTGAGAAAAGGCAACTTTTGTTGTAGTCATTAATAAGTATATATTTAGTTCAGCTGGAGTGCCAGCTGCAGTGAAAGGTTCATACCTTCATGGGCAAACACCGTGCCACAAGGAGGGGGAAGTGGAGCTGTGCCTTGCCCAAAACTGCTCCTCTGAGTTTGCCCAGCAAAGACTAAACACAGGTCAAGAACGCATTTTCATCCACCCAGAGTCTGCTTAACTTGTCTGGGCAGAACTGCAGAAATATGCCCAGGTCAGTGAATGCAGCTGAGGCTGCAGCACTCTTGGGAAGCTCAGGTGTTTATTTCTTTGGACAGGTACTGTGCACATACTGTGAGTGTAGCACATTCCAGAGGCACGGTGCCTTCTGTGACCTGCCTGAACGAGGGACTGTGTATGTGCACTAAATCAGCTGCTTCCCAAACAGAGCTAGGACAGTTTTACTCTGAAGACAAGTAGGATTTTCTGCTTTTTAAAGGTTGATTCAAACAAAGCTTTTCTTTTAAACGGAATTGTTTTACCACATCATGGTGTAGAAATGGAATTACTACAGGCAGTTTAGTTAAACATGCTCCTGAATAATTTGAATGTCTCATGCAGCCATCCCACATGGAAACAGGACAGGTAGTATAATTGTTTTTTCAATAAGTTGTTAATTAAGCCTTGGAGATGTACAGGATTTGTATTTCCATTTACATTTTTGTATGACCTTGTTCCTATCTGAAAGCTTTGATTTAATGGAAGATGAATATAATTGATGGATAAACATACTGTTATATAGATAGTGCATGCTAAAATTTCGTGCCCAATATACAGATTAACATCAGTTAATTTCAGAAGAGATTCCGTCTTCAAGCAGCCTGTGAACATTCTCACCTGGTATTTTCCTGTCTAGTCATCATACTAAATGCTGTAAATGAAGAGAAATAAAATTATTATTTTTTCTCAAAGGTTTACTTAGTGTAGTGGTGAAAGTTAAGTGTAGTTCTCAGGTGTAAACTGCAGATATTTCAGGTATAATTAATCAAAATGGATTTGCAAACATGTTTGTCACTGATACTGTGGTTTTACTTATGCCCTGAGGTCACAGGTTCACACTTGGCTTTGTAATCAAGGACCTTGGTCCAAGCTTGATCTTTTTCACAAATGTGATTACAGTGATTAGTAAAGTCGTTGTAATTTGGAGAGTGAATGATCACCACAGAAAAAGCTGAGGTGATTTAGGGTATCACATAGCCCACACCTGAGCTGCAAAATCAGAGCACTCAAATCCCCTGACTGTTTTAGTGCAAAGTCCATTCCCAGCCAGCTCTTACTGAAATATCTTAAAATGACCCAGAAGTTCTAACTCTAAAGAATGCAGTGAGAGGTCAGTCAGTCTTTAGCTCTGGTTCAGGGACAGTAGTTCTGGTCAGGGACAGTAAACTCCAGGTAAGGAGCAGAGGCAAACAGCTGCAGCACAGCTGGTTTTACACCAGTGCCACCATTTGTGCAGTAGTTCTCAAAATAGTCTTTTATTGACTTGCTCATAGCCTTTGAATAATCTCTGCTGTGTTCAGACCTTCACACGTGAGATGGCTAGCCAGAGTTGTGTAGTGCTGTATCTTCTAATAAATGGTTCTGGAGATTGGGTTAAGATGGATGGCACCTACTCAGAAAATATCAGGGGAACAGGGAAGGCATTCTCCTGAACATCTCCATTGTAACAGAACAAAGTGGGTTTCTAATTTTTGTTGTATCTGAAATGGTTAACATTTTTTTATTGGTTGCTCTGTGAGCTACAATGTGATTTAGCAAGCATCCCAAATGTCTGTAACATGAACTGTGTTTATCATCAACCTAAATCAGTTTAAATAAGATTAGTTCAACTGATGCATGCACAAATTAATTTTCCCTTTTATCTAACCAGCTTGCAGTCCTAATAAACAGAATAATCAATCATAGCTGCCTTCATCTATAGCATGATTGTATATCTCTGATCAAGGAAATGTAGAATAATTTCTCTCTAGTCCCTACTTAGTTCCCCCTGTAATCAAGGTTTCTAGATATAATGATTCACCTTAATCATTTTTTACATTCCTTGATAGAAAAAATATTTATGATTTTTTTAGTTTGTATGTTTAAAGGAAGATTACATTCAACATTGTAAAACTAATTTTAAAAGCAGAAGATATTTTTGTTTCTCTGCTACACAGAAAAGAATGCCAGTCTGACTCAGAGAACTCTGTAAGCAGAATGGCAATGATACCGTGCTTTGAACAGTTTGTACTGTGTACTCATCCTTTTTAGTAATAGCTGGTTTGAGGCCACTGGCATCTTTCTTACTGATTGAAGTGAGTCCAGGACTCTGGCTAGACATTTTCTCTTTTCATTGAATTATAAAGTGCCAAGCAAAACCTGAGGTTAGCTTCGTGTGAGATGCTAGAAAAAGCCAAAACAATTAAAACTTCCCTTTAGGTCCCTGGCCTTCAAATAGTGCTTTAACTTTTATGCTGAACTATTTATACTATATATCAGATGTCTTTAATCTTTTAGTTTTATACATACATAGTATATCACACGTTTAGTAGTACTTTTGTCTAGATAGGCAATTATGAAAAATATATAATATGCAAAACAACATTTATCTACAGTTGCACTTTACAGCTTCGTAGTGCAATTTTGCGTTTGGTAACCAATTCTGCCTCTTGAAACTGCAAAATGCATCAGGAAATTTTACATTTTTGGTAGTTTATCTCAAAATGTGTGTTTAGAATATGTCCCGTTAAGTGCAGTTGATAATATTAGGAGAACAGCAGTCTGTATAAAGAAATATTCCTACCATAGTAGTTATTGGCAATTTCTGGACTGCTAGTTTAGAAATACTGTTCCAGGTCAAGGTATAGCAAGGAGTTGACATTGAGATGAATATTATATATTAAAATTAAATATTATGTAT
>VXAX01007093.1:1631677-1739778 GCA_013399835.1 Leptocoma aspasia | reverse complement strand
TAAAATAATAACCCTAGGACAGAGCGCCAAAAGTTAATGAAGCAAAGCTATTCATGGTGCCATCAATGTGAAAATTGTGCTCCAAGGAATGATACCAGTATGTGCGCTTGGGTCAGGGAAGTTAAGTGAAAGAGGAGGAGGGAATGGTCTGACAAGCCTGGCTGGGAGGCCTGAGCCTGGGCATCCTCTGAATTTCTCTTCTCTGTAGATGTTTGATTAGCTGGTGTGGCCAAAATCAAAATATGAGAGGAAAAAAGCCTTGGTATTAAGCCTGCTGTTACTGCCTATTACCAGTTTTTTATAAATATAAATTTGCCAGCTGTTCTTCCTATTTTTTTTTCCTATAAGTTAACCATCTTTCTTTATATTAACTTTTTTCGTCAAAATCATGTTTTGGGAATTTGCAGAATCTCCTTACAGAGAGTTTCCATTTATCTTGTGGATATTATTTCAGTCCTTACCCAAAGCTTTTGTGGTGCCATGTCTGTCAGAGCTCTCTTCTTGCTTTGGTCATCTATCATGGCATAATCAATGCATGCTCTTGCCTGCATAGAGCAGCTCAGGTAAAGAGTATGTCAGCTTTGTTGGAGTCTAGCCTCTTGGCACATGTTTTCTCTTGACTCTTAAGTCTGGTTTGGGTTAGGGTATCACAGGAGAGTGAGTATTAAGAACTCATTGATAGGTAGTGGTCTGCATCATTATGTTTTGTGTTCCTAATATTTTGACACAAGAATATTGGAGACAAATGAGATTGCGTTTGTATTGATTTAAACCATTGTTGCTGTGCAGCAGCAGAATTGTATGTCCCTTTGAAAGAGAGAGCAAAATAGGAGTGGCCTTGTTTTTACAGGGATGGAGGAAATAAAATTTCTGGTACTGTGGCAAGTCTGTCACTCCTGGAGCAGATTTGTTGATGAAATCTTTCAGGTGTATGGTTTTTGCTGTGGCTTTGTCCCAGTTGCTCGAGTTAACTACTAAAGTCAGTCCCAGGGCTTGTTTACATAATTGTAATAATGCTTTTCAGTGACTCTGGAGAGGGTTTACACAGCAGATTTTATTCACTGTGGGATTTCTTAGTATTCTGGAAACTTGCATCATTCTCTTTATTGAACTTTTATTTTGTCTTGAGAAGATACCAGAAGCTTAGGATGGGTGATTTTCCTAAAACCCTAGCAAACACAGCAGCTCTCAGTCTCCTGTGAGGGTGTCACCTCGGGAGGCAGGTGCAGAGCTGTTTACCACAGTCAGACGTGATCACACCGTTCTAAATTAAATCTACCCAAGATGGTTAGCAGGGAGCTAATCAAATCACTTGCACCATTTGATCTGCTCCCATCGCCTTTCATTATCAAAGCTCATTTAAACTGCTTTTAAACTAGAACTGAACTGATAAAACAGATAAATTCATACATCTGTGATCACGTTTTCCTGCTCTTGTTTTTTGTATTATCTGAGCCTAAAAACTAGGCATAAAACAGCCTCGTATACTGTACCTTGTCATCTGAACAGTTCTATTAATTTAGCCACTCTTAGTTTTGTTTTGAACAATGCAGAATAGCTTTTCATTACCATGTAGTATTTTTAACTAATATAGCAGATAAAAATTAACATTCTGCCCTTAGAATTACCTCATTTCCTTATGGGTAATAGACTATATATATATGAAGTTGTTGGGGCATTGCTTTAAAAGCGCTCTTATTTTTTTCCTATAGTAATTAAACACTTGAAAATAAATCATTTCCTGTGGATGGTGTGTAATCTCTACATTATTAATAGGCTTTTCAGCCCAGTATTGGAATAAAACCAGTCAATACTATGTTCCCCCATCCCTGGTTGTATTACACCAGATCAGTAGGATGTTAACTAAACAGACCTGGAAGCAGAAAAGAACTGGGCTATTAGGAGAATTCTTACGAACCTCTTTCTTCCCCTGCACATTTGAAAAGTTGTCATTTTTAGTTTTGCTTTACTCATCCGTGGTATTCAATTGTCAGTAATCCATCCTCAGGTTTGAATTGTTTGAATTGTTGAGTCTGTGCCATCTGCAATACCTTTGATCTGGCAGCTATGGAAACTAGGCGATTGAAGGTGAAGTAGTCACTAGGACTTGATTCCTGATTAGTTTTGCAAGCATTTTTAATGCTTTTTCATCTAATTAGTAAATCACTACTTAAATTAGGCCCACCAAGCTGAAACAGCGGTAAAAGGATGCGGTCAAGACTTAAATCAAGATGTGGTTGCTTACTGTACATAGTACAGATAGAACTGGATTTTGCAGAAGCCTTGGGCTTTGGAAGGGATTGACAGGATGCCTCTTTTTCCCAAGTGAAATTGCTTACCTCTTGGAGCTGGCAGGACAGTTGAAGTATTTCTGAATATATAAAAAATTGGGAGGAAGGAGAGCAATTGCAAAATGGGTTTCTGTGTGCTGTGCTTGATGGTGAATTATCTTTTGAAATATTTGAATTGAATGTTGAGCCTGTTGAAACAAACTTACTCCCCTCATGTTTAAACAGTATTTGATTACATTACAGGCTAAATTATGGCTTTGAATTTGCATACAGATTTTGCAAAGTAACAGCGTAGCTTCCAGCTGAGATATCTTTCATATATGAGCGTCTCCCCAAAATACTGGTGATAGTGCACATGGTAACAAGAGAGTGTTTGATACATTTTTGACTATTAATCATAGTCCATGCTGATAAAACACAGATCTACTCACCTTCCCTGTGAAACAGACAAATGGTTGAGTAAGTTTTGGTCAGATACAGCTGTTTGTATCTATGGCAACAACACTGCAAAAAGGGGTATTGAAGCATTATCCCTGCAAATCAGAGTTAATTTCACTTTGACACGACTTCTTATTATCAGTCTTGTTAAAAAGGCTTTTCAGGCCATACAGCAAGAAGTGCAAAACCTGGCCAGGGAGGCCACAGTGCTGCATTAAATCTACCCAGCTGTGGCTGAGCTCCCCACAGTGGAGTTCTACTGTTCCAAAAGTGTCCTGCAGCCTCCTGGGGTCACCTGCACTGTAGTGACAGCTGGGACTCTCCAGGCTTCCAGCTTCTGGCTGTCAGGCTCCACAGGGGTTTCAGCAAGGAACAAATTACAAGGCATATGAATACAATTATTGTACACTTGGACTTCATGATCCTAAAGGTCTTTTCCAACCTAAATGATTATTTTATTTCACGTACCGCTTTTAGCTCCAGATTTTCTACTGCCTACATTACCTGTAAAAACAGAGTATGAATTTCGGTGTATTTTTCATGCTACAAATATTTCCAGATTTAACCATTCACTCAGTGGTAGTGGTAAAAAGTGACTGCTATCAAAAGTAGGCAGATGACAGTGATCATCATATCTTTTTCTTTTTTTCTCTTTTTTTATTTTATTTTTCTGTCAGTTATGTAATTAATGCTACTTGGGGTATAGCAGGTCAGGTATTGATTCCAGCAGATACTCTAAATGTTGCCAAGTTTAGTCAGCTGTGTCTTGGAAATAGAAAACCGCAAATTTTCAGCCACCCCAGTGTAAAGATAACCTTCATTCTGAATACCCCAAAAACTAAGGAGAAATAACGAAGTTTTAAAAGCATGACAAAAGAACGAGAAAAGGCAGAAATAATTGTGGGATGTGACATAAGAAAGAGTGAGTTTAGAAAGTGGATAAACCCATTTTTTTTGTGTGCTTACATGTAGCCCCTGCATCCCTCCTCTTTGTCCTTGTAAGCTGTGCCTTCCTTAGAGCTGAAAGCAGTGAGGTTCTCTGAGTACCCTGGGATCACTGACATGCCCCTGCTTCACTTGAGAGCCATAAAGTCTCATCCTTTACTTTAATAGCTCCAGTGGGTTTAGTCAAGAGCTTTAATGAAAGTTCTTTGGGAAAGAGGCTTTGGCTTTACAGCTCTTGTCACAGGAACTTGCCATATTGTGCAGCAGTTAAAAAATAATGCTAATACCAGCAATGAAAACAAGGAGAGTAAAAAAAGGCAAGAATGTGTGTTTCTGCAGTTGTTGGGGAATGGATTATACTTTTGGCGCTTCATTCTCATCTACTAAGGCAGTGCTTCTGCTCTTATTTTGTTGCTTTTCTGGAAGATGAACAGAGGGAAGATGGAGATAAGCAATTGTAAAGGGAATTTTTGGTTGTCTAAGCACATGCACAAATTAGATTTCCCCTCCCCTGCTTCTTCTGGCTATCTGCCAATTAATAATTTGAATTAACAGGATCTGGAAGGTTGGGAGTGTGACAAAATTCAATCAACCTTGAATTCAAAGTCAAGACTGTTTTTTTTTAATTGAGAAGATGAAGTGTCTTGAAGGGAATTTTGAAAGTGAAGATATGTGTAGTTTGATAACGTTTGCTTTATGATTTTGGGATTTTGTTTCATTTTTTCTGTGTGTTTTGTCCAGCTAATTACCATAAAACACTGGTAAGATGAATGAATTCCAAGTGAACTATTATAAAGCAGTTTACAGTGAGATGTAAGTAAAAAGATTGAGTTGTATTTCCCAAGGTTGCAGAGTTGGAATTGAGAATCAAATGTAATCTTCGGGAATTAGTCTTCAGCCTAAACTGTGTAGTTTTTATCATTATTTTGAATTACAAAACACACTTCGTTGAGACAATATGAAACAAGTTTGAAATATTTTCGTTTCAGTGCTCAAAGGACAGTCTTATTTACAATTTCCAATGCTGCAAGTGTTTTTCTTTCTCTTGGCACAAAAATGGCTTAGAGAGTGTACAAGACCAAACATATGACTTGGTAGCAAAGGATGGTATCTCTGGATAAGACTGTTTTTCTCTACAGGTGCTGGTGGCTTGTTACAAAATTTTGTTATAATCCAAGCTTTTAAGGCAAGGTGAATTGTGTAGGACATGAAAACAAATGTTTCTTTTCAACACATTTTTAAGATCATATAAATAGACTTAAACAAGTAATTGCTCTCTGGATTTACTGTGAATTTCATTTACTGCCTGGCTCACTTGTGTGGTCAAACTACATTATTTAAGGTGATAGCTTAAGAGTGATTATAAAACCCATGTGAATTTTTTTTTCTAAAAAAGTATTTATCTTTACTTAAATACAGAAAAATAGTTTAGTGCATATACATCTCTTAATATATCATTCAGTTTTTTTCTTTAATTATTAGATACAACTTACACCTGCATTGCTGCCTGTGCACCATATTGACACATTTTCAGTGGCAGGAGCAGTGCTGTAGTGGACAGAGCCATGGCAGGAATCCTCAGGGCTGCCAGATGATACCTGCCTGTCATCTTTCACCCTCCAGAGCCAGCTTACCCAGGGCTGACTGAAGCTGATAAAACACAGCTTTCCAGATGTAAATCAAGGTTACAAAACAACTCTGCAGTTGAATCAGACTTCAGAACCAGACATCCTGATTTTTATGCATTTGGTTCTGTCCATTGGTGCTGTTTACAGTAAGGTAGCAAGCACCTTATGTAGTGCTCAGACTTAGCAGCTGAGGAGTGACACCAGGGGCCCCTGGGGATGCCAGTCCCCAGCCAGAATGGACTGAGGGCTTCTCACAGCTCCTCGTCCTGCCACAGCCTGCTTCCACCAGTGTCCATCCCTGCCCAAAGCAGGTCAGAGCTGAGGAGAAGCAGCAAAGTCCTGCAGTGAGGCTCACATCTCCTACCAGGTTGCAAGCCAGGGCGAGCACATACCTGGGGACTCCATTCTGCCTTCAGCCCTGGTCTCTGTAGCTAAGCCAACCAAACCAAAAAATCTGTCTGTGGTTCCAGTAATAGTTTACAGGCACAGTTCAGCTATCCAAGAGTGGCATTTTCTCTTTTAGTATGTTATGGGGCATTTATTTTCCTTGTTTGTGAGGTCAGAGAGATTAACGTGTGACTGTATCAAATACCAGATACGCTTTTAAAACTGTGGAGAGTTTTGAACACAGTGAAGAAAAATGTCAATTCTCTGTCAAAGTATAGACCAAGGAGTTCAATACTGGAAAATGTAATTTCGACTTTCAGACAGAGCAGTTTTCCCGTGAGTCCCTAATAGAGACAGAAACCAATGTTCTTCAGTGCATTTTGCTACGGCACTGTACTAAAGTTATAAAGTTGTTCCAAGGGAGAGAAAAAAGGCACGTTGCATCTCTTTTGTGCGTGTCCCCTGGCTTTTTGTGTACTGTCACTGTTTTGTAGTATTTGCAGATCCATAAAATGTTTCTCATCTTCCATATATAAAAGTATTTGAAACCAGCATGCCATTCATCATCATCAACAACAGCAACCTCTCTTTAGGTTGTTGTAAGTTGATGTAATGTCCAGAACAGGAGCAGACTATGAAAACCAGTCTAGCAAGTTCCTGGAATAGCTGTTGTACAGAAGTTATTTGGTGCCTTAGTTACAAGTCCAAGCCCTCAGGCATTTTCTGTCATGTGTCAGTGGCCCTCGTTGATGTGTAGTTTGGTTTCAGTTACGGCCTGGAGCTACACAGTAATGAGCCAAACAGGGCACTTGAAGCACCAAGGGCACCTCAGGTTCTTCCCAATCTGATATTCTTGGGTAGATAAACTCTTCTGTACCATGGGCTTTACCTTCTCTGTAGTGTCCCAAACTACAGTTGTGCTTTGCTGTACTTTACTGTGGAAGGAGCCTTCAGAGGCTATGAGCATCTTAGCAGTGTCAAAATTGTTTTTATTGTATCTATTAACACCGTGTATGTTCACTTACATGAATTGCTGTACAGGTGGTAAGTTACCCATTTTGCTAAGCAGCAATCTATATGAATAACTGGTTATCCTCAAAAAGAAATGTAATTGATGGTTTCTGTTGGCTTTCTTAAAGGTATTTGATTGTTATGTTTCAGTCAGGTAGCTTTAATAATGCTGAGGTCAAATATTTGAGTGTGGACTTTTTTCTTACTACTTCCAAGATTATGTGAAGGCAACCTCAAGGGAATATTTGATGCTGACTGTCAACAGTATCTCCAATATAATTTCAGAAATGGGTGATAATGGCTGAGTGTTTGCTGTCGAAATAGAGCTGGGGTCAAAAGTATTATTCAACTCCTGAATGCAAATGCCTTGTCACATTTCCCTTTGGAAGCAGCAGATAACTAGACTGAACTGAAACTGAAGACTGTGTTTTTGATGACACAAATTGAACTCCTGCCAATGACAAATTTCAAGGTACATTGTGAAAATGAAATGATGCAGTGCTAGCTGAAGTGCATGACATAGCTATGAATAGATGCACCCATGTGTACAGCACAGCTCCTACCTTTCTGTACTTGGAGAAAACAGTTTCACATGCACCAAGGTCGACAGAGTGGTTGTATCCTGTGAAGCTCATGTCATGCATGAAAGTACATAAGACCATCTGGGAACTATAAAAATAGCCTGTCCTGGCTGGATGATTTGTGTGGTGGCCAAGGACTGATACGCTCATTCCGGAAACAGCAAAACAATGTCAAACTTGTTGGGAAATAACCAGGCTTATTTTCATCCTTGGGAATGGCCTGGTGTCTCATGGAACGAAATACACAAGGAGACTTTCAACCACATGGTTTCTGAATACCCTGAAGGAGTCCGTGTGAACTGAAGTGGTTCCACAGGCAGTGGAAAATGTTAAGATTATTCTTAATATTTTAAGATTTTAATATTAAGATTCTTAATATTTTAAGATATCTGAGAAAGAGTGAGAGCAATTGTAGAGTTTAACTCATGTCTAAACTTTTTTTTAAGTTTTTATACTTTTAAAAGGGCTTTTTAAAAGTTTTTAGATGAGGTTGTATCAATTTGTAATACAAAAAAAAGCTGACCACGTGCTGGTCAGCCTTATTCAGCTATCTCCAAATGGTTTATATAATGAGCTTGTTTGAAGATGGTTTATAAAGCAGGACTGAATTTTTTTAATTGACCTACAGGAATGCAAGACATGTATCTTATATCTGGGTAACATTTGCCAGCTTTTTTTTTTTCTTTTAAGCTAAGTCTAGGCAGGATGATTCTAAACTAACAGACATATCTATAAACAGTGAAAGTCAATTTCAACCTTTCTATGAAGCAGAAGAAATAGAGATATTAGTGATGACTGTTCTTCTGACAAGCATTTAATGTGTCACAGGTGTCACAATAGCAGCTTCTGAGCACAGTTTTAATGAGGTTATCATACCAAAATGACTTCTGTAGAAGCCCTTAACCTGAACACTGTAACCTGTGACAGGTCTGTCTCCTGGTTTTTATTGCTAATGGATATGCTAGATAAAGCTGTGTTCTCCAGCCACATCAGGCAGTCCAGGCATTATTTTAAATGCTGTTAGGAACTCTAGGAGATGCTATTAAGAGAATAGCTGTAAACCACCTCCCTGGTCTGGTTTAACATTGAGCATCTAATTATTGCCATGCATTTCTGACCTCAAAACTGCCATTTTATGTTGAAGACAATGTAATAGTCTGAAGGACCTGGATGCGATTCTGTTAAATGGATTGTGAGTCCTCTAATGGCTTGTTCTGTCACTTATTTATGTTACCTACCAGCAGAGTGGTGTGTACAGACAGGGAATTCAGCTGTGCCCCATTAATTGAGCAAAAGCTAACTACAGTTGTGTTTTCTTTCACAGTTTGGCTAAATTTGGATTGAGATTGGAGACTTGAAAGGGCCAGGCTATTGTGTCCCCAGTGCCTGCACTAGCAAATCTCGTTTGTTAGCTTACGCCACACTCAGCCCAAAATTTAATCTGATCTATGGGAAATAGGAAGAGCTGTAGACTTCAGAGTTCAATTTCTGAATTAACACAAGATTTGAGATGTACTCACAGTTCTTTGGTCTTCTGTTTTGTTTTTTTCATTATTATAATTGTATAAAGAGGAATGATATACTTCTTTTGAATGTGGAAGAACATACAGGATAGTTTGATCTTCTATCTGAATGAAGGCAAAATCTTCAGTTTTTTCACATCCCATATTAGTTATATTTCAGATTTTGTCTTGGAAATACATACTTACACTGCAGTTTTTAATTTTTCTCTGTGTAATCCCTTACTTCTTAAAGTGACATGAGTGAATATTCTGCTTACACCTAAAGAAAACAGATGATTTCTTGAATGACAAAAAGGTCATTTTACGTAAGAGGTATAGTTACAGGCACCCATTACCCTGGTGAAAACAATGTAACACATTTATTCCACTTGCTGAATACAAATCTTCATTCATGTGTGATCTTGTGGGGAAGGAGAAATGGAAGCTGGGTTTTTTTGCCAGGTTTCCTGAGTGGTTTCAAGTGAGGGAATGTAGTGTGGGTGTTCCAGGAGTTGTGAAATCTTTGGAATACCGACTTGAAGCAGAAACAATTGTGCAACTTTCCTGTTTTATAGCCTCACCTGTAATCAAAGTAATTTATGTTTCCTAAATACCATTAGAGGGTACAATTAAACAGCAGGAATTAAATAGGAAAGCATTTCTTTGCTCTTGGAATGGAGCCTCTCATCAGCTGGCATTCTCATCCACCACAGCTTTCACTGGGCCACATCCCACACCTGGCAGCCTCTTCCTTCTTCGCTGTGCCTGGGTCCTTGCCTTGTCATTGCAGCTTTTCTTCCATGTCCCCAGGATGCCGTGTCCCCCATCCTGTGCTCAGTCCTGCCCATCAGCTCTCTCACCATGCAATTTGCCCCCAGTCTCCTGAATTTAGGCCCTACAGTCCAAGCTTGGCTCAGACCTTGCCCCATGGACAAGGCCTCTCTGCAGGCTCAGCTGGTTGGTCCCAGGGAGAAGCTCAGGGAATGGGTTTTCCCTTTGCAGGAGAAAAAGTGACTCCAGCAACAGGTGGCAGGAGAGGCCATACCACTTGGTGGCCTTTGCAACTTCAGTTTTAACATTCCCATTGTAAGATACTTGATGATGTGTTACGTCTGTGTGGTAATTTGTGTGTTATATGGTTCTGTGTCCTGTGGATTAGTGAACATAGGCATCAAGTGTAAATGGCTTACCCCTCCAGCTTCACTTGGTAGGCATTTTAGCAACTGGGTTTTAAATGACTTCATATAAGCACAACAATTAAATAGAAGTGTCTTTATAAGCAAAAAGGATCCTTACAACAAATTAAATGAAAGTTGTAATTTCACTTTATATAAGCTAATTGCCCCAGTTTAAATATGCACCTGCTGCAAGTCAGAGTATTTGCTTAGAAAAGTGATTATAAGAGTTGAGACACGATATTATTCTCTCACTGGTTAGCTCACATGAAGTAAAATAACTTTAAGGGTCTCATTTGATATTTATAGATATCCATCACATCTTAGTGACTTTATATGTCTTACAGAATTGTTTGCAAATTTCATAATATAAAGAACTGGACCATACTTAGTGATGAAGTTACAGCAACACTGTGCATGCATTTATGGTGCTATGGAATTCATTATAACTCATTTTGGGTCAGTGACTTGTTTGTTTACTTCTACCTCCCCACTCGTAGAAATATATTTGACTTCTTATCTCCAGGCTTTTCTTTCCTCCATTTCTACTTGATTTTTATAGTAAAAAATATGCAACTCAGTCAAGAGGTCAGTCATCAGAAGACGATTGAACACTTGAACTTTCACCATGAGTGTCAGCCACTCTCTGCACAAATTAAGAAGAGCTTTGTGGAAGTTTAGTAGAGAGGATGGATGCAGCTCTGCTGGTTGCTGCTGCTGTAACCATGACAGAACCAGGAGGAGCTGAAAGTTCAGTTAAAACAAGATTGGAGGGGCAGGTGAGCAGCTGACACATGGGTGTGTGTTTCTGATCTTTTTTTAATACATCAGAAGCATTAAGAGCCGTTCTTACACACTGGCATTATTAGGCAGGTGGCCTAATTTGAGGTGGACCTAGAAAGGCTAGTTTTTGAGGAAGAGTAGAAATTATTTTGTTCTTGTTACTAACAGTTGAAATCATCAGAGAGGCTAGAGATAGGAATTTGTGAAACATGCTTTACATTTATGTTCACATTGTGTCACAAATGCAGTGTTGTCCTTCCCTTTGGAAGGGAATGGATGTGGTGCCTTACGACCATAATGGTTGAATTGTTGATGACACATCCTGAGAGCCTCTGTATAACACCAAAACATACATAGAAACATTTAAGATGTATTTGTTAATGTTGTAAGAGTTCTTTCAAAATACAGAACAATAAAAAGTCATTAATGGTGACACTGTGAACTCCTGAGGTGGGAGATTCATCTCTTAATGTGAAAATTGGCATTTGCATGTGCATAAAACTATACTTTTCTTAGACTATCGTTATCATTATTGATTTTATACAAAAACCCCATATTGTTTTATCTTGCTACATTTATTGTATTCCTTCCAAAAGGAATGCAAAGATAATTACTAGCTATAAGCAGTTTTCTTTGTCAGTGAAATGTGCCTGAAGTCCTGCCCTCCCCCAGAAAAGTCTTAATTGCTTGATCTGGGTGTATGATAAATGCTGTATTGGAGTGTCCAAGTCAGGTCTTAAAATTAGAAAGCTGAGAATTTAAAAAGAGACGTGCTATAATCCTATTACTGGTTAGATCACATAAAGTAAAACCTTTTAAGGTTGTTTGTTTAACAGGTCTCCATTGCATTTTAGTGACTACATGTCTTAAAGAGTATTTTGCAGTTTTAATAGTCATGGAAGACTTGTGCATAGGGTAGGACTTAAAGTGTCAGCAGCTAAAAAGGAAAATTTCTTAAGAAAATATCTGCGGTAGTATTTCCCTTTTTCCCAGTCTTATTTTCCTTTTCGTAAAGAGAACAAAAAGCTATTACCCAGTCATGTAACAGTGATGTATTAGTATGAAATGTAGAAAAGGTCAAACCTTCTCTGTTTTTAAGGTTTCTTTCACAAGGCTTTTGACTGGAAGGAGGATCATCTTCATCAGTGTATTTGAGGTGGCAAACCTGTCTTTTGTACCTAAGGGATTGTAAGCTTTTGTAAACATCAGGTTAAATCTTGAGGCATTTATTTAAAAATAAGATAAAGGAATAAATTCTTGCATCATTGTGAGTCTTATGGTTTTCTTTGCAGGCATTAGGGTTTAGAATATCCCTTTTCTCAAGAGCTCCAGGCCGGCACTGTACAAATTTGTAGTCAGTAAAAAAACTTAAGTGATGGCTCTTCACTGATGGATTTTGTTTGATGGCCTTTTTGTAGTTTATAGTACCAAAATATTGCCCACTGACAGCAGAGCCATGTTAAAAGTGGCATTGGCAAGAACAAGTTTTGTTTCTTTTCTCTCTTTGATTGCAGTCCCTGAGAATAAGTATGCATCGAATAGTGTTTGTGTGCATTTCTCATGGTCAAAGGAGTTTATTAATATTAGCAGTTTATTAAGAGTTAAAAATTTCAGCAGTTTTCAAATTAAATTTGATCCAAGTAAAATATAGGTGCTTATAAGCAAACAGCTATGCTATTAAAGTCTGTGCTTAGCTGAGAAAGAAACAAATGAGAGAAGGAAAAAAAAAATCTTACTCTATGTTTTTTAAATTATACTTTTTATTTTTTTTAAATACATCCATAAACTAGCTAAGTCTTGTAATTCAGCACTTAGGAGCAAAATCCTTGAGTCATAAAAATAATAAAAGTAAAATGTAAATAAATAGAGCTCCAGGGCATTAAAGATCATCCAGTCTAGATCTGCAGGAATAAGTGACTGATAAAAATGACTGTGAAGGACAGCAGAGAAATTTAAAAATCATATTTTGATTGTAATTTTTTTTTCCTCTGAAATACTTGTTGGGAAGAAGGTATTCTCTGGTACCTGGTGAGATGAGACACCTGAGACTACAATCTCAGCTGTCCATAAGCCTGTAGTCATGATGCCCTTTGCCCTTCCCAGTGCTTGTCACCCTTTCCCATGCATCAGCCTGTGGCTGTGGCTTTCCCCTGTCCCCTTTCCCCTGTGGCTCCAGGCTGTGGCTTTCCCCTGTCCTGTCAGGGACAGGAGCCCTTGGCAGAGACAGCACTGCCTTCCTGAGTAGGAAGCAAAGTTAATACATGGAAAATATTTTGATAATTGAATTATAGCCTCTAACAAACCTGTGCAACGTGTATACAAGCAGTATTTTCAGAAGGCTTTATTTCAGTCAAATTTGCACGAATTTTCAGGGTGACAACAAAGGCTCTGCCATGAGAGCAGCCTCTCTGCCAAATCCCTGCTCCAAAATACAGAGGCGCTGGAAATTCTCACTGAAACACTGAAACTGTATAAATATTGGCAAAATTGGGTTTTCCCCACCTGCACTCTGCAACGACTGAACTATTTTTGCTTATGCCTTCCAGAAAAATAAAATTTTGCCTGAGGCAAAGACTCACTGTGGAGCTTTACAGTCCAAATAGTTAAAATGGAGTCAGATTATAAATAATAATATAAGCTTATAATATGTCATGCTTTAATGTAAGTGTTGGTGTCTGCTCCTTGCATAATACTACAAAGGCCCTTGAATTTCTGTAGAAATAAGGAGACCAATTTTATCTTCTCTTAATAAGGAAATGTAAAACATATGTAAAAAAGAGTGCTGAAGAGTGGAAAAAATGAAAGAAAATTTATCTTTGGACAAATGCTTATATTTAAATCAATTTTTCACTGATGCTGAAAAATATTGAAGTGTATATGATTTATGATTCAATGGCCAGATACTTGCAATAACCAAGAGATTTATTAATTAAGAGTGGTTACTGATCCTTGCTGCTTTTCCTGGTCCTTACAAGTCTCTCAGTTCTTTACTCCATAGTGGTTTTGTTTCAGCAACCTGTAACCAGGTGTAAAAGTGTGCTCTCCTGGGAGCTGGAAAATGCGAGTTTGAACCCGCTAATTCTTAAGTGAATACTTTAATCTTCAGTCTCTTAAATCTGTTATACCACTTCCACTGCCACCTTTCTCCTTTTCTTTTCCTTTTCAAATAAAAGTTCTGAGTCAGTTCTCCACAGCCCAAAATACAAATCGGAGCCTGGATTTGGAGCGGAAATTTGAAGCAATGAATCCCAGTCTCAGACAAGTGTCTAATCCACGTCTACAGGAAAACACATAAATCTTTGAAACAGGCACATAACTCTCTCTATTCCTTGTAGAGGGAATTTCATAGCTAACTAGTCTTTGAGAATTATGTTCCAGGAGCTGGATGACTAAAATACCCACTTGGTTACAGTATCCTTAGAAGATCTAATAGGCATGACAGTATGGAGTGTTACCCTATCTACCTTCCTTCATGTCTTTTCCAAATAAAATTTCTTTTTTCCAAATAAAATTAAAGAGGACAATGAGTAAGATTGTTCCAGTTTGGAAAAATTGCTTCCCTTGAATTTGTGCTGCTGCTGATGTTCATTTTAAAGTCATATGGAGGTTTTCCCTCTTTATAACCCTGGTGTAATTGCTTTTAGTGTGAACTAGAAGACACAAATAATCTGGGCGGTGTGAGTGGAAGCGCAGCCACTTGATCAAGGGAAGGGATTGTCCCTGTCTGTGTGACTCCTGTCAGACCACATCCACATACTGCATCTGGTTTTGTCACCTGACATAGGAAAGACACAAGCTGTGGTGTTACAAGAACATATTGTAAGTTTCTCTGCATGCAAGCCTGCAGAAAAATCTTCCCATGGGAAAGCGTTCTTTTTAGTGTCTTTTACTCTGTAGAAGTTTCCATAAACAAAATCTCTGATCTGTGTTCAAGGACATTTGGATTTCTCTGCCTGTCTCCTGATAATAGGAGATGGAGGTTTTCTTTCTTTCAACCTATGAGGTGAAAAGTTGTTATCTCTGATTGTGTAAGCTATTCTGGCATTCCTTGGACGGAGCTGGAAGCAAGAGCTTCGGATGCTCCAGGCTGGGCAGATAATAGCCCAAATCCTTTGTATTATGGAGTCATGTTAATAAATCATATTTAGCCTTCTGATATTATTGTCAAGAGTCCTCTGTCAATGCATGGATCACGGCAATACTGTGGAGGGTGCTTGGGAAGACACGGGGTGGAGCACTCGCACTGTGAGGCGAGGCTGGGGGAGAAGGGGCAGCCTGCAGAAGGGGTGGCTTTGGAGCACCTGACAGCCCCCAGCACCCACAGGGAGTCCTTGAGATGGAGCCAGGCCCCTCACAGCAGTGCAGGGTGAGAGGCAAGAGGTACAAGTTGCAACAGGTTTGGACTGGGTTTAAGGTGTTCCCATGGGGAGTGAGGCAGTGGAGCAGGTCACCCCAAGAGTCTGTGCCATCGTGTCCGGGGAGGGTTTCGAGCTCTGAATGCTGCAAGCCATGAGCAGCCTGGTGTGACCTCAGAGCTGGCCCTTCTCTGGGCAGGGGGTGGGACCTGAGACCTCCTGAGATCCCCTCCAGCCTGTGACCCTCAAGCCTGTAGGTACCCAAAATCCTACTGGTGTTCAGCACCTTTTATAGTATTTTGTAATAGCAAGCATGTGATTGACATCTACTTCCACCTTTCTGATCACCTCTGGCTTCCCTGGAGTCCTTCTTAGAGGGAAGGCCAAACATGTAGAATCATTTTATTCTCTGATAAAGTGATTCTTGTCCAGGGATTAAAACCTTTAAAAGCTTCTCAAACTCTGTATGTATGGATTTAAGGCTTCAGTTCTCTGTATCTTGATTTTTTAAAGCAGGGGAGTGCTTTTTTTGTTTAATCTGAGCTAACTAATAGCTGTGTCATAATATATTAAAATCCTTCCTGAGAAGTATTTAACTGAAATTTTTTATGAAAACCTTAGATTATGTCATGTCTGTCTCTGACTCCCAAAGGATTTTTTAGCTCATCTTAGTTTCTAGGCTGTTTAGCTTTTTCAAAAAGGAGGTTAAAAAGCTTTCCTCTTAGCATTGCCTTTTAATCCATAGACTTTGCTATTTATATTAGGGCTGTGGTCATGATGCTGCCACAGAAATGTGATTCTCTGTCATTTAGTTTTGTTCATTCTTCACACACAAAAAGCCAGGGAAGTCTGAAATGACAAAGAGACTGCCTCACCCCTCTTGGACTATTGCAGCGTGTAAAGGGGGGAGGATGGATGAAAAGGCAGACAGGATGTATGATAGTGTTGGACAACTTGGATTATATTACTGGATACACTGTGTGTGAATTTTTCTTAGCTATTTAAATCCTGGTTATAGAACATTGAGAGGAAAAGCTAAAAGAAAGATAGGTCAGTATCTGAAGCTGGTGGTTGAGGTAGTTTTTATCAGACAGAAATTTCTCACCCTTAATTCTTGGAATTGGTTTTTAATGGGAGGTTTCTCTATAAAATATTTAGCAATTTGAATGCAGAAGAATAAGCTAGAAATGAGCTTTTTACTTTAGTGATTGCTTAGAAGTTTCTGCAGGCATTCTTTAAAAGCAAATAATTTTCCTCCATCCATCTTCCTTCCCTCTCCATCTTCCAACAAGGAAAGTAGTCCTATACCTTCCATAAAATGGAGACACTTAATATCCCTTCTCCAGAGCTCAAACCAATATAAGCTGGATGGTTATGTTAAAAAAAAATGAACATACACAGAAAAAAATGCTGCAACAGATTTTTACTAAGAACTAAATACACAGCAGTGAAATATGCTGAATTTATGTATATATTTTTCTGTTCCACTGTGCTACCCTATGTAATCTTTGTCCTTGCAGCTTTTAACACTGACATTCTCTTAGGATTATTCAAAGGAAAACATGAAGTATTTATAGCCATAGTTAAAATCTTTATAAATAGTTTATAATAGGAACTGCCATAATAAAAGTTTGAAATAGTTTCCATTATAGTTCTTTGTTTTTATATATTCTAAAATTTACTAAATACTTCTTTTGGGGGGGGGTTAAATTTTCCATGCTGTGAGTCTGAAAAGTATTTCTCCTCATTAATTTGGAGTATAATTCTTTCAGCTATTTTGGAATTATAGACAAATGGGAAAAATGCTTTTTTCCCTTTGTACAGTAATAATAATAAAAATAAAGAAGATCTTCAGATACATTTTTAACAATACTACTGGGAGAACAAGTGAAGGTTGAAATATGTGGCAAGATCTACTCCCTTTGCTTTCTGAGGGGGAAAAAAACGTTGAAAATGATGGAAAAATAACATCAAACTGTTTCCAGTAACGTCTGCTGAGCTTATTAGCAGAAACTAATAAAAACACACCCCCTTAATGACATCCCTGCACATTCCCTTTGCCTGAGGCCATCCAGACATGAGCTAGCTGAGCTGCTGCAGCTCCCTGCTGCTCTCTAGACCTTGGTGGCTCTCGCTTACTGGGCAGATCCCAGATTGTGAGGTGTCAGGGATGTGGCCATCTCCACCTCCCACGTGCGATGGACAGCACTGGTCCTTCTCCTGTCCTTCACTTCTAGGAACCTGCAGCTGTGTGGGGCCAGCCTGCTTGGATAGAAGACTGTAGGTTGGTTAGTCCAGCACAGATTTGTGGTGGTTTATCTCAAGTAGAGCTTTGCTAAGTCCAAGAGAAGACTTTATCATGCAAGTTACCGGTGTTGTCATGAGACAGTAGTACCAGAATGGTTTTCCCTCTTAGTTTCTCTCCAACTGTACTTGTGTCAAGCTGTCCTGAAAGATCCTAAGCCAGGATTAAATTCGTATATGCATGGAGTTGAAACAGGTTTTACTGGGTATCTGGGTCCTGTGGAGGGATGTAGCACACAAACCTGCAGGTATGTGGACAAACAGGCCCTCCTGCATGGTGGTGGTGCTGTGTCTGTGCTGCCACTTGCCTGGAGAGCTTTGGGGTGCCTCACAGCTGTGGGACAAAGGGACAAGGTACAGGACCCAGTCTCAAATTTGGCATGCCATGTCTGTGGTCTGGCAGGGCTCAGGTGACCTGTCTGTAGCACGCTGAGTACTGGAAGTACCAACCACTGTACTGGGCACTGACACCACTGCAACCAGTGAGGTGGTAGTGGTCTGGTTTTCATAACGAGGATTTACCCTCAGGCTGGTGTGGGAAACAGTTCATGTAAGGAACATGGTAAAAAAACACACACGGATGTTTTATCCTTACCTTGCTCTTCAAAAATAAGGTGCACCATCAATACACAACCCAGTTCTGCAGTGAAGTGCTCAGATGTGTTTGGAAAAATCAGGATTTTGACACCAGCTACTAGTTTTACCATTTTAAGCAGCAAAGATAAAAATCAGAAATAATCAAAAAAAGCCTTATTCAGATATTCTGTCTTTTGGGCAAATCCTTCAGACTGTCTCTTGTTTGTCCTTCCAGGCCCATCACTCTTGTGTTCCTTGCCCTGCAATTGCCTCATTTAAAATGGGTGCCATGGCTGGTAATCCCCACTGCCCATAGAGCAGATGGCTGAGCCTTTAGGAGGTTTCTGGAAGCTCCTTTTGTGTCCCAGCAACACGGTGTCACCTCAAAGCCAGTGTTTCCTCTACTAGACCATGGCCTGTCTCATCACAGTTGATGCCTGCCAGTGCCCATTCTTACAGACCAGCTTGGAACACAAGATACTTCACATTTATTTTAGTGTATATTTACTATTAAGTGTCAGCTGAAAAAGAAACTGCACTTTATGGTAGCTTTTTTGGGGGGAATGTTCATTCTAAAAGTTCAGCTGTGTTATTTTACTGACATCTGAATCAGGTACAGCCAGTTCTGGTAGGAACTCATGCTATCACATTGATTTCACCTCAAAACTCTGAATGTGAAGTACAGAAAAATTTAAATGCTAATGTTTTGTTTATTTGAAGTTTTACCAGAAATACAGGTATATTAAGTGAAAAGTTATATTTGAGATAATATTAATATATTTGCTCTCTCACCGAAATTAAAGAAAATGGGATATCGCTAGAGAAATTGTGCCATCTTTTTAAAGTTGCACTCTTCCTTAATGTTTTTGAGCACATAGGACTACTTGTAGGATTCAAAGCACATTTTTGTTGTATGACGTGCATGGAAACGCACACAGACCATCGGTTACTACACCATCAGACAATCATGTATTTTGGCCTAATTGGTTTGAAATGAGTGGACACATACCATTGTCCCTGGGTTTGTCCTAATTGCAATTTTGTGCTCATGTAAGGAAGAAAATCCTTGGTTCTCTTTAGTGGCAGCATTCCCAATTGACTTCAGTTGTTCCAAGAGTGATGAGGTATCTTGGTTCTCAAACTAAATCCAATCATGTGTTTTGATTTCTCAAGCCTCTGTAATTCCTTCTTTTTTTATTTTAAAACAATTATTTTCATTTCATTTGCAAGCTCTAGGTCTACTATCAACCATTGCTTTCCCATTAGTCTTTTTTTTTTGGCTTCCCAGAGCTTTCCATATACTATATTAGTGTAAATAACATTTGTGTTTTTTAAAGAAATTGAAGGTGCCTTGTCTTAGAATGAAGCTATGAAAGAGGTAAAACACAATTGCACTAATTAAGAAGAGTGGTTGTGGGTTTTTTTTTTCCTTTTTTCCCTTTAGCAAAGAGACAAAAAGGAAAAATCAATACTGGAAAACCCATTTCATTTTGCAGCAAAGGCAGTTGGAAAAGATCCACTTGAACTCTTAGAACTGAAATGCTGGAAGCTGATGTAATTAAGTAAACCAGCTGAGAACTGAAAAACAATCTGATTAAACTAAGGGATTATAACTATGAAAGATCTGATGCACGGTTCAGAATCTTTTGATAGAGGAAGTAAAGTTGGCTGGGAATTTGGTGATTAAAGGCCTGTCTTCTGTTGATGATTAGTTATTTTGCTCTGGGAATTGTTGATTAATTGAAAAATGTTTGAATAGCACTTACAAATTGTTGGAATATTTCTTGTTGCCCTTTCTTTAAATAAATAGATGTGGGTTTGGTTCCAAATGGCTCTTCAGTTTGAAATGGAATTTATAATTTATTGAAAAGTAGTATTCATGCAGAAATAAAATTTCAGCAATTATGTCCACCAAAGTGTTTAACTAGCCAAATTATTTTTATAAATATCTTTGTGATACTTTTTTTTCTTTAATTTTATTTTTTTATCGCTTACTGGATGATGTGTTATTTTGTTAACATTTTTTTCCAGGACAGGACAACCATTTTCATAATTCATTGCAGATTTTTAAAATAATAAATACAGTAGGAACAGTTACGATTTGAAAAATTATTAATTTGTTCAAAGACAACTCTTTATAGATATTGCATAGTACACCAACCCTCTCCCTGAACGACATTTTGATTTTATTGACATGAAAACCTCGTTTTTGCCAGGTTTGCCCATATAACATTCGATTCATTGAGAGTGACCTCTTGAAGACAGAATTTCAGGTTAATTGATCACTACCACATGTCTGTATATGGTATTCCTCCTTTTTCTCTGATTGGCAGAAGATTTGGAACACTGATATGGTTGAGCTCACTGGCTAATAGTATGGGATACCCTAATGTGTCATGATCCAAGGCAGGCTTTTATTATATCCATGCCATTTTTTTCTGAAGCTCTCAGATACAGATTTAGTTGTTACAACTTTTCATCTGATGTGGTCTTACAGGCAGTAGTGAGAATAGGAATGAGCTGTAGCTCCCTGGGTTTGTTTTGGTTTAGTGTGGTCTTTTAAAAATCAGCAGAAGGTCACTGTAAATAAATAGACGTAAAACCAAAATAAGAGCCAGGCTTAACATTTGGCAGTGTGGGATTTTTGACAAGCCTATTGCCTTCTGCCATTGAGGTCCCTGTCCTTACTGACGTGCTATAAACGTGGGTGACAGACATCTAAGTGAGATAATGCATACTGCACAACTCAATAATCATTCCCAAAGGAATTCACTCTGTTCTGGGGAAGCTCAGCTTTTGTTTTCCCCAAAACAGCAAATATGTTACTGCTCTTGTAAAGAAAGCTTCAAAATATTAACAGTATAAGTGATGCAAAGACATCTGTGAGCATCTGTAACAAGCGTAGAGCAATAGATCTGAGATATTTGAATCACCTCATTTTTGTCACTAAATGGTTTGGGTGACATGTGGTGATAATTTACAGAGTGAAGATAGTTAACATATTTGCATCCTCATTAAGAAAGGTCAGGGAAGTGTGGCGCAACTCTTATTGTGAGCACATCTTGATTTGCTCTCTTAAGTCCAAGGTCTCTAGAATGACCAAATGCTTATATTTTAGATTTAATGGTTTTGAAGCAAGGTGTCTTGATCAAGCCTTACAAGGAGGAATCGGGAACTCATGCTTGCTCAAGCTGCATTTTGAACAAGGTTCACTGTTAATTTGGTCACTGACATGAGTGGAGTTAGGAAAGAACCGTTCTTCTATGTTTTATACCTTGTAATCAGAAGGAGTGTGATGGTCTCAATTCCCTTGTCAGGATACTTGTGAAGAAAAGATGTTTTGCTCTTTAGGTTTGATGATGCCACATGAAGTGGCAGGAGAGACTGTGAGGGGAGAAGAAGCAGAGTGTGCTCTTTTCCTCTCCCAGAAGTTTGGTTTGGCATTTTGAGGAAGCAGCATGCTGGAGTTTCTCCACGAGAAGAGGCAGCTGTGCTAAAAGCCAAGACTGAGGAATGCATTGGTGAGGAATGCAGAGCTCGTTAGCCTTTGGGGAAGAGCTGCTGGCTACTGCCTGTTCTGGCTCTATGGTAAGGCACATCCGAGAAATACAGAAGCATAGGGCTCATTGAGAGTTTCTGATGAAAGTATTCTTCAACAGAAAACACAGAGATTGCCTAAATGACTCATTTTGTGAGAAGTGGCTTCTGGCTTTGGAAAATGTTTTTCATTAAACTACAGCGCATATACAAAACTGTAACTCATTGATTTGGCTGTGCTGTCACAGTGCTTTCCTAGAGTCTGTTTTAGTAATTACGTTCACATTTTCTTCTCTGAGATGGGGAGACTGTCTTGGGTCCTGAGAGATGCATGTGGTGCACAGATCCATCTTGGGTGAGAAAATGGGGGCATGAGTGTGTGAACTCTGGCTCCCATGCAGCAGGGCATCAAGTCGACAACATTAAATGTTTGAACTTGCTGTAATGTTTTCATTTTTATGGAACCTCTGCTTTTTGCCTTTTTTTCCCTAAAGCAAATACACAATTTCTCTTTACACCTCCCTATCATTTTAATGACAATTGTTGTTGTCATCATTAAAATTTCAGTTGTGAAAAGACATTTTGGCCTCTGCAGGAGATAAATGAAAATTTGTGTGTTTCAGCTGGGGTTTGAAGGTGAGGAGGGCATGGAGGAAGAAGGGGACGGTGTTTGTTTTACCACAATGACCCAAAAAAACTCTCCTCAGAAGTTGACAACTTCTCAGCACTCAGTTAAAGCAGACTGGAGCTTGCAGAATTTTTGAAGGTGTAAGATGAGAGCCAGACCAGCCATCTGATAAATTTCTGTCAGCAGGGCTGGATGCAGAAATGGGAAGTGCCCGAGTTCCTATTTAGGTTTCAGGTTTAGGTTTTAGTTTAGGTGTTTTCCCTAAATGTCTGACCTGTTTCTGGTTTCCTGAGGGGAAGATTGACTTGTAATTCCCAGTCTCTATCGATGGCATGCTGGTTCAAGTAGCAAACGTAAACTGATTTCCCAAAATAACCTCGGCTGTCCCCTGCCCTGGGGTTGGCCTGAGCACAGGACATGGCCCTGGGGGACCCAGTGATCATCATTTACAAAAGAGGCAGAAGAGTTGAGTCTTTAGATGCTATTTCAAAATGGAAAAGTTCATTTTCCCTTGGTTCTTCAGCCAGATCTCCCTTATTTATGGCAGCAGTGCTAAAATATGCCTGGCAAAGGAAGAGCAATCCTTTTGAGTAAGGGGATGATGGGATGTAAATAAGCTATTCTTAGCTGACCTGGCTATCACTGTGCAGAACCATGGCTATACGTGAGGCTGTCTTCTCCAGAGCCACTTGCACGGCCCATTAGCAGGATTCCCAGTGCTCCAGGAAGGTTTAATTTGAGAACAGCAGTATGTTGGTGCACAGAGCCAAATCAGGTCCTGGGGTTACTCTGGGAAGCAGGCTGCCCTGGCTGCCCAGAGCACAGGCAGGCCTGCTGCAGCTTTAGCTTCACTGGAGCCAGCTTAACGCCAGGTGAACCAATTGGTTCAGCAGAGACAAGCAGCCCTAGAAGCACAGTGGTGGTATTTGAGATAACATCCCAGATTTTTAACCCTGTATGGGAAGCATTTCTGCAAACTTATCCTGATAGAACTAAGAGCTGAGTGTTTATTTAAAGTAAGTGTTATATTTAATTTTGAGTGATCTTGACAACCCATCCATCCACTGATGGGGTTTGTATGTTTTACATCCATTATACTTAGGGAAGTCTTAATTGGCTCAGGTCACATGTTTGGGCATTCTTAAATATCTACAGGATCACAAGCCAAATTTTTAAAGTGAGGTTGAAGTAAATAGAACTTCCCATTATGTGTAATTGGCTGCAGGAAAAACTGTTTCAAGTAAAGAAAGTTCAAACACGTTTGAATCCTTTTTGTTAATCCTCTTGACATTTTGAAGAATTAAGATGTTATTGCTGGTTTAAATGTGAAATATCTCCAAAGGCACATCAGTATTGTTTATAAACTGCACTTAATTTCTTTTAAAAAACTATCAATCTAGGTAATACCAGTTGTCAGTAACAAAAGGAGGCCATCAATTAGCAGAAATAAATCTATCACAATGGTGACTGAAAGTTTCTGTGATTTGCTACAGAAGTTTACATTTCTATATTTAAAAAAATGTATTGAGGGGGAGGCTAATTGTTTGTTCCTTATGAATCAGTCTTGGAGATAGACAAAACATAAGGCTGCAACTCTCCTCCCTTTTTTAAAGCTACTTTTATTTGGACTGTTTATTTGCAGAGAAGAAGGGAGTCAGAAACGTCATTAATGAAATTGAGTGTGGTCAGCCAGATTTCTAATGAGTAGATTTCTCTGGGTAAAAGGCAAAATGTGTGTCTTACTTTGGACAGGTAAAAGCTTTACAGTTGTGTATCTGGTTGCTACACTGGCATCTGTGGGAGAGAAGAAACCTTAAATATATGAGTGGAGATCATCTGGTTATTTGTGGCATGGTAACAATATGTGTATAAAGATATGATCTGACACGTGTCAAAGTAATTCCTGTTGACTGACTTCAGAGAAAATGCATTGTAAATTCCACTATTACTGGGTGTACTCAGGATTCTGATACAAAGGCAGCGACTATAGAGGGGTTTTTTTCTGGAGCTGGGACTCTGTTTTGCAATCATGCTGATTTTCTCTGATTTCATTTTATTTAAGAAAAGTCATCTTTAGAAAAACAAACAAAACCCAGCATTCTTCTTTTCCCTTGCCTCCCCTTTCCCAAAGCAACCCTCTGTATTTGGGAAATACCATGTTAATATCTAAAATTGCCAGGATGCACCCAGAAATGGCATTTGAAGGTTTTGATTTTTTTTTTTTTAATAAAGTTCATCTTACCACAGAGTACGTCATTGCTGAAACTGAATTTTTCTAAGCGGTTTCATCTTTACCAACTTTCCTACCACCAAACTCTGAAGCAGCTATTTTTAAAATGCTTTTAAAAGTGGGGGTTTTTTTTCAACCCACAGCAATCAAATTATCTTGATTTATTACTATCATGGCCATAGCAGCGATACGGATGTATTTTAAGCACTCAGAGATGAAAATGGCCTTGACTGTTGCTGTGAATGTCTGTCTTGTTCTTCATTGTACGGCAATGATTATGCAAAAAGGGCACAGGAGGTTATTAATTATTCAGGTCTAAGCCTGTTTATCTGGAAGAAGTGTGTATGAAGTTATACCAGAAGTGATGTTTTCTCTGCCTGAAGTTGCCAGCCTTGGTAGCTTCAGTCCTAACCACTATCAGTGCTTCCAGTCTCCTAATCGTGTGGCAGAGAAGTTTGAGCCCGTTTTACAGATGAGGGATTGTGGAGAAAAGAAACTGAGTGACTTCCCAGGGCAATACGTGGCATGTGTGACAGGAATGGATGTTGGACACAGTTGATGCTATCCTCAGCCAGAATCTTAGCAGAAAGCATTCATCCTTTCCAAAGGAGATGAAATTTTCCTTACTGAGACCAAATGATTTTCAGTACTTTGTTTCTTCTTGTTCCCCATGAAATATAAACTGTAACAATTAAGACTCAAGTATTTGAGGAAGATGTCTGCCAAATTAGCAAGCTATGGTTTCATAAGAAAAACCAGCATCCAAGCTACTGATGAAATACTGCCCAGGATAATAAAAGGCTTACCAGGGTTCGAAAGACCTCCATTTACATAAATATGCAAAGACATCTGTTACAGTCATGAGTGACCTGCTGCTTTAAGCCATCAGCAGGGGAAGCGTCTTCGATCACCATCGCCTGCAGTAGCAGGTGCTGCTTCAGGCAGCAGGAATTACTGAAGAGGTTTTCTGTGAACAAAGCCGCCCTTTCCACTTGCCAAGAAGAGACATACGGGAAATCTAAACAGCCGGCGCACGCCCACGGGCTCTCGTTTGTAGCGCGCGGTGAGAGCCCCGTGTGCGCCTCTGCAGCCAAAGCTGTGTGTGATCACTTACAGGTATGGTGTGGCTGACACAGCTGCAAAGTTTATGTCTGAGGAGTACTTAGGTCTTTTAAAACCAAACTACTTAAGTCAGATTCCCAAACACAGATGAATCATCAAGATTTAATGGAAAACGTTCAAAACAAATTTATCATCTAAACTCAGTGTTTTTATTACCAGAGTATATGCCCAAAATAGTGATGTAAAACCATCATCCTAATGGTTGCAATTACTTAAATGAAAAATTGGAGTTTAATTCTCGTTCAACATTAATGAACAGAAACATTGTAATATTACAGCTTTATATAATGCAAGGATATTTGTCTTCCTTGTTGGCCAAAATACATGGTGTTCTCTCTCTCTCTCTCTCTTCCCCTTCGGCCCCATTCATTGTATAACATGGTTTGGTAAGGAAAGAATCTGTCTTCAGTGGATGAACAACTGGACAAAAAACTGGATTACAAATTCAGAGCTGCAAAGCTATTATAATTTGGTGTGTTATACATGACCGTAATTGTCAGCAATTCTGAAGACGCTCACACAGTAAAGAGGGGTCTCCAAAGGACTTGTAGTAAACCCACACAAGTAAAGGAGTTGACATTAGAAAAGTCTTCCAATATTTAAAGTGCTCCCTCTGACTCTCTCATGTATGCTAAATACTGCTCCTGAATTGTACTAAAAGGTGCAGTACAGCCTGAGTACTTGATTCACAATATTTAATGGATGCCTCACATTGGGACGTTACAGCTCTAATAACTTCATGACATCTTTAAATACCCTAACAATTCCCACCGCTGTTTTGATAACACGTTTCACAGTAAATTAAGGTAAAACAAGACCTCTTCTTTTCTCTCCCTTTGAACAGAGCGTGGATAACACTTCTCGTAAACCTCATCATATTGAGGTTGGGCTAAGATGAGCATAACCAGTGACGAAGTGAATTTCTTGGTGTATCGCTATCTCCAGGAATCGGGTAAATGTTTTGTCTTTCTTCATAACTTCTGGTCATGAATGAAATGGGGAAATTGCCTTTTTGCATGATACTGCTCTAGGGATGTTGCCTTGAGTGTTTCAGACTAATAGACTAAATATTTCTTGCACAAACCCCTGTTTCTTTGAAATCATGGTCTAGAACATAATAAAAGTGCAGACATGCACAGGTACAAAATACACATTGCAGTTAGGCAAAACAAGAAGTAAATAACATTATGTTAACAAATGCTTTGGTAGCTTTATCATGTCAGCCAAAGTAATTTTTGGCAGCACAGGCAAAAGCACATGTATCTTGTATCTTTTTTTCCTTAGCTACTTGAAATTGTGTACATTGGGTTTATGTTGGCTCTAAGGAGAAATTTGAGTGCAAGTTTCTGATGTTTTAGACCATTCTTAGGGTAGTTATATATGTAAACTGAGCTGCAGAAATGTCATCATGGGTCTGTCTCTATATCACTTCCACCCTTACCTGTTTTCATATTGGAAAATACCACAGGGCTTCAAAATCTTTAAAAAAAATTAAATTGAAACTTACATTTTAGTTTTATTTTATATCCATAGTCTTCTTTCCACTCTTTGACTGCAAGTTGTAGAAAGTCTCTTAGCTAATGGAAAATGTTCTGTTACTGTAGAGATGATAGGGGAGCTGAGAAACATTGACAAAGGATTTGTAGCCAACATCCCATTTTACTTGGTACTGACCCTATGTTTTGTGTTGGTATAAGTAGAATTGACTAAAAATATTTCATGTTTCACATGCTGAAACAAACAAGCAAACAAATCTGTGGAAAATAGATGTCATCCTGTCAGAAGACTTGAAGCCAGTTTTAGAATAAGCCCTTAAGACCCAAGAGATGTCTTGTACAGAGAACCAGAATCCCAGCATGTACAAGATACTGCCTTAGCCTGATCTGTTGGTCACTATAACTAGTATTCATTAGATACATTATTTTGAGTTGTTTCTTCCACTTGGAAGACTTATTTTAATCCCAGGACACTGAATCCCTATGCAAAGAATCTCCACTTAAATTAAGAAGGTTTATCATACTTTTTTAGGGTTTGGTTTTTTAAAACAGTTCTTTGAGAGTCCATAGTTGGCCTGTGTTAGCTGTTTTCTCACACTCTATAATAATGGAGCTTATAAAAAGTTGTCTAGATCTGGTGTGCAAACAGATGAAAGAAAAAGAGGAACTAATGAAACTAAAATCTCATCCAGACAAAGTTTACTTTTAAAAGCAAGCCATTGTGTACCGCACTGGAAAGAGCTTTTAGACATTAGAGCAATGCACCAGTGGGTGTAATCAAAGCATAAAGAATCCTGAAGTTATTTTACATTGTTATGTTTGGATTGTGGGAGATTCTGCATAGCGGTGTATTAATACAGTAGCTCTTCCTGATGTGAAAAAAGCCAACCTTTTTTATTCCTCTTGATACCTCAGGAGGTGAGTTAGTGCTGTGTAGTGATTCAGGAGGCTTTACAAAGTCAATCAAGAATGGTGGGATCAGCCAAATGTCAGGAAGAAGTTACTCTAGGTAACATCTCCCACAATCACTTTTGCCATTTTACAGGGAACCTTACATTCAAATTTATATGTTAATGGCAAGTTGTACTGCTCTTACATTCTTATCTAGAGGGTCAAAATTTTTTAGTATTTAGTCCACACATACTGAAGGCATACACAAAAACATTTCCACTGTTCTGTTGTATTCTACACACATAAGAGAGTGGAAATTGAGGTTAAATATTTGAAGAAATATTCAAATATGCTTCAAACTGAGCATATTGAAATCTAGATGCTAGATATGGATGTAGTAGTTTATTAGGAATTCCATTCAGCAGACTAGAGCTATAACCACTGATGAGTCTGCTAATTTGCTAAAAAAGCTTCTTACGTTTAGTTTGAACCTTTTTTCCTAGTGTCATCATTTTTTCCAAAGAAATTTTTATATCTGTATTTTCAGATGAAGTAAGGCAAAAAGACAGAAACTGTTATACAGCATTTTGGCTTTACACCTGCTACTATAAATGCCATAAGATGCAACAGCAAATGAAAGGTGTTTAATCCACAGCTTTAGAAATAATGCAGGCCAGGTTTAAAGGGCTAGTGTTTAAACACAGTCTGAGTTCAAACCCCTACAGTTTAAGGAGTTTGCCAGAAACAGGGTTATTACACTGATTGTTTGTTAACATTAGCTGAACCCAAAGCTTCTAAAAATTTTATCAGACACAACCATGAATGTTGCTTACAAGACCGTACAAAAGTTCCCTTCTTTTTTTTCAGGTATCTCTCCTTTAATCTTATCGTGTAAAACTTCCAGGCTTTCCCATAAAATGTAGGCAAATGGTGGGAGGAAGAGAGAAATAACAAAGGAGATACATATGGCAGAATAAGTACATAAAAAGCAAAACGTCCCTATAATATTTCATGTATTTTGCATCCACAAGGTACAGAAACACTTAAGATTCTTTGAAGCATTGTAGCAAAGGTGCTGAAGTGGGCTCTACACTTCATTATGAAGATGCTGGCAGGCGATTCTAGTAGGAGTTCAGCTCTTGCAAACTTGAAGTTAGAAGTGAAATTCAGTAACTATATATTTCCTCCTTAATTTTCTGTCAGACCGGAAACCTTGCACAGGAGAGCGTTAATAGAGTTGAACTGTCTAAACCGTTATTGTTGCTTTTTAACAAATCTTGGCATACTGAGGAGAGTTTCAGTGAACTGGAAAAAGCAAATGTTGTGCCAGAATGTTTAAAGGTTAAACAAGATGATCCAGGTAACTATAGGTCAAGGACAGCCATTAGAAGGCTGAGACTAAATACCTCCAAATCTAAATACCAAACAAATACCAAACAAATCTGAAGAGATGACATCATGCCAAATGCCAGCCAGCAAGTTTTTATGGATAATAGATCTTGTCAAACATGTTTGATGCTGCTTTTTGTGAGATCAGAAATGAAGCTGACAAAGATAGCTGTGCTGACATTAATACACTGAGGCTACTTTATGACATTTATTTAGTCTTGTTGACATGGTGGTTAAAAACAAAATGAAGTAACAGTGAGTAAAATCAGTGTAATCCAGAGTTACCAAATGGATTAAAAATGGGATAACAGAAACATCTTGAAAAGTGATTATAGCTGGGGTGTATTCATCTCAAGGGTTGCTTCTAGTGGGAACTCACAGGAATCTCTTCTTGGAATAATGCTGCTCAACAGCTTTATTGGTTACCTGGAAGGAAATATAAAATGATTACCAAATACATCTGCAGATGGAATGAAATAGTAAGCTGTGGCATTTGGTGAGTTATATTGACTGATGAGGGGGTTTAACAGAAAAAAAGGACAGCCAGGGAGACTGCTTTGAGTTGCCTGCTGCTGGAGAAGATGCCTGGTCCAGGGGCCGTTCAGTCAAATCCCTCCCTTACAAGACAGGACTGGGACAAGTTAAGGCTCTAAATGTTTAGCTGCATTTAAAAAAGTAAGTAAACAGTTGCCTCTTCACACAGGTGACTGTCTCAGTGCTTATCTATGCCCAGCAAATCAAAGCAATTTTATCATTATTTCCATTTATGCTCCATGGCTTAATGCCATAGGAATTTCACCACTATGGTGACTAGGTGTTAACCACTTCCACAGTAAGACCATGAATGCCCCTTTCTTGAGATACAAAGAGAACAAGTGTTTACTTTTAGTTCAAGGTTATCTCTTCCTATCCAAAGTCAAGTCTTGCAATGTCTAGTTTTCTCCTTTTTTATTACGAACTTTTTTGGTGCACAATTTAAAGGGGTCATTCTTAAAAGTACTGAGGCCTTTCAAGCATTGTTTATCTCAGGAGTCAAACTTCTTAAAGTCAGGTTATATTTATTTGTAGGTATCTTGATACAAAGTCTGCCTTTAAATGAAATGTTGGCCCCAGTTAGGTGCATTTACGCTAAGAGTGTACAACCAGTGTGGAGATAGGAGCACACAAAATGTTGCTGTGGTGGATGCGGTTATATCAACAAAGCAAGTACATTGATGAAAGTGAAACAAGCTATACCAAAGTAGCCATGGTTCTGGCATCCAAATTATGTTTATTGCAATTCATAGTAGATAATATTAAGACTAAGATAACATTAATACAATAATATTAGTTGTATTAACTTTTCACCTCTTCAAACACCTGAGAAGCATGCTTTTGCTAGCAGCCATCTTCATTGGAGACATAGCCTTTCTATTGGGTTTCTTCAGTTTCTGAAAAAAAAAATACAGATTCATAATGTAGAGTTTTCCTGTTCCGTTTTTTTCCAAAAGAGAAACACATAATTATTTGTCTTTTGGAGTAACAGTCAGAGCAGTACAATGCAATGAGGAGTAATAAGGATCCCAAGGAAATTTCTAAGAGTTGAGAAAGGATGGCAAAACCAGGGGAAATCAAATCTCTCACATACTTTTTAATCTAAAATGTGTTGCCATCTGTTGTGAGTGCAAATCCTATCAGTCCAAATGCTACAATAAATTACCTTCCCTTCCCAGCCCAACATGTCAATTCAGTTATTAAAGCTTTTTCAAATTGGGTATTTTTGATGCATAGATCATTTAACAGTCTTCCTTTTCTAGCATTTATATGGATGCTGCAGTCGAATTCTTGTCTGAAAATCAGGTCCCCAGTTGCCTGTGGCTTGCACTGTTCTCTAGTAGCACATTTTTTGTAACAAATGTCTTGCAATGACTGGTTAGAATTAAGGTTGTGTAAGTTTCCATTTTCACTCAGATTTTTACTTTTTGATTTGAATTTTTCCATGTTTTATGACATACCCTTGATACCCTTCCCCAGTGTATAATCTGCACCATGTACAATCTGTACCACATCTAAGACAATAAAAATAGTAGCTACATGCTTTTGCTAAAAAAGATGTCAATGGCATTTTTAGATGATGACTTGGGACAATTTACCATTTTACTTTAGAATTTTCATTTATTTTCTTCCCAACCATAAAAATGAAGACAGCTAATAAAAAAGGTTTTTTTCCCCTCTGTAAATTCAGGATTATAGCAGCACATTGGTCTGCCCGGTTCGTAGTTGACAGATATTCCTTGTTTTCCTAGAGAAAAAGATTTTCTCTCAGGTTTTAAGCATCCATTCAAGGGCATAGAGCAAAGGGTTTCTGTGAATCACAAAACACTTTGTAGTTAGGCATGTGCAAATATGGGCCTTTCCTGCCACATCTAAGGCATTTTGCTGTCATTTTGCCTTTGGAAATGATGAGAGAATCCAAAATGTGGGTATTACGATGTTTCTGGGATTTCATCCTTGTGATGAAACTAAATACTAATAGTTGGAATAGTACTAAATTACTTTTTTTCCCAGTGACATTTGCAGTTTTTTTGAAAAGGAAGCAACAAAAGCTGAAGAAAGCTGCCTTTTTTGTTGAATAATTCTCTTTTTCAACATAGAAATTTTACAGAGAATGTAAATATCACAATTCGCTTGTGTAAGTTCTCAGGCAGTAGGGAATGACTGAAGATCAGTATTCTTTCTTTTGAATTGGTGCCTGATGCAACAGTCTCTACTTATATAAGCCTGTGTAATTTTACTCAGAAGTCCATACTTTGCCTGCATGAGGTATGTTTAGAGTATTTTTTGAACAACTGTGTATGGCACAGAGTCCCTGAGTCACAGACGAGAGACGTGCATGTTGAAAATAATTCAGATTAAGCAAAGCATAAAAGATTGGCATATATAGGTCAGCTAAATTTGCTTCAAAGCTAACTTCTTCCTTTGTGTAGGAAGACTGCTGCGAGGTAGAAGAGGAATGCACAGTGCATGTTTTTGTCTTAAATTATTAAAATTTATACCTTGAGGAATAATTCATTGGAAGAATGAATCACTTGGCCAATAAAGGCAGTTGTCCAGTGTGGCAGTAAAAGCAATAGTGTGCACTGATGGCAGAGTCACTGGATAATGACTTTTCTTTTGCCTTTTTTTATGTTTTCTTGCAATTTGGCTCATTAGGATTGTAGGAGGGCTCAGACTGGATAGTATCTCAGGAGATGGCAGAATCAGAGAACAGTTCAGGTTGGCAGGGGCCATTGGAGATCATCTAATCCATCTCTCCTGCTCACAGCAGGGTCGGCTGTAGCAGGTTGCCCAGGGCTATGTCTGGTTGGATTTTGAATATCTCCCAAGCATCAGGAGTCTACAACTTCACTGGACAGCCAGTTCCGATACTTTCATCACCCCCTCAGTAAAAAATGGTTTATTGTGTTTCAGTGGAATTTCACATGTTTCATTTTTGTGCCAATTGCCTCCTATCACAGGGCAGCACTGGAAAAAGTGTCCATCCTCTCTGCACCTCCCTCAGGTATTTTTGCACAGAGGATAAGGTCCTCTGTGAGCCATCTCTTCTCCAGGCTGACCAGTCCCAGCTCTCTCAGCCTCTCCTTGTATGGCAGATGCACCAGTCCATGGATTATCTGTATGGTCTTTCACTGGGATCTCTCCAATGTGTCCCTGTCTCTCTCATGCTGGGGAGCTCAGACTCAGCACTCCAGGCCTGTGTACCAGTGCTGAGCAGAGGGCAAGGATCCCCTCCAGTGACCTTCTGGCAGTGCTTTTTGTAGTACAGCTCAGGATGCTCTTGGCTCTCCGTGCTGCAAGGACACATTGCTGGCTCGTGTTCTAGTAGTCCAACCTCCTGCTCGGCACTGGAGAGCCTCACAGATCCTTTAAACAACCTGGACAGAAAGGTCTGCAGGGCAGGCACTGCACTGTTCCCAAGGCTCTGTACACAGCTGTGCTCTAAAGGCAGGGATGATGGAGACCTTTTGTTTGCTGAGGGAAAGATGCATCCTTGAAATGCCAGCCTGCCAGGCAAAGATAAAACACACATTTTAGTGTTGCTTCAGTAGCAATCTGTGGCTGCGTTATTTGTGTCGACGTGCGTGTTACTGCAGCCTCTTGGGCTTGGTGTGTCCTGCCTGCAGCACAGAGTGGCTGTGGCTCACAGACCAACCTCAGCTGCACCAGAGTAAGGACATTTCTGACCTTCTCTTTGCACAGCTGTGCTGGGTGCTGACCAGGTATTACTGACCAGGTATTACTGGGTGCTGACCAGTATTACTGAATAAATAAAGTGATACATTTTTCACGGGCATACATAAAAACTGAGTATTTATACCTCACCCGAAAGTTTCTGTCCTTCAATTTTCCTGTTTGAAAGCAAAGTTAATACTATGAACAGTACCTCAAAGCAGATGTTGAATGTTTATAGTCCTAAAATATATTGAAATCCTCTGAGTAAAAAGTGTTACATGGGTGCTGGGACAATATTTAACATACTTTTTCAATTATTTCAGAGTACTGTTTATGAATGTATGGGTGAATATATATCCCTAAAGGCAGAATGAATGAGATGCTAACTGTATTTTTCAGGAACTGGTGTTGAAATTGAAGGCAGGGATTCTTTCAGCTTTTCGGCTGTACAATCCTGAGACTTCAGAGCAAAACAAACTCTACTTTTAATTCTCATGGTTCAGCACAGACCTGATTTGTGGGCATGCAGTCCTATTTATATGATGCATTATCCTTTTTAAGGCCAGCCTACTCAATTAAAATAAAATAACTTAAGGTTTTGATCCAGATCTCTGATTTATGAAAGTTGGTTATAGAACCAGCCAAGAACCATAGAACCAAAAGTCACAAGAGTTTTCTTGAATTATTTTAGATAAATAAGGCCAGAGTGTTGTTCTAGGAGTGCAATACATGTGTGATCGTTGGATAAGAATACTTAAGAAATTTGACCCAAAAAATGGTTTGCTTTAAATCAAAGTATTTCATAAAAGTCACCTCAGAATGAATGTTCCTTCCTATATGACATGAAACCATCTGTAACAACACATACTTCATATAGTATAATATATATAATGCCTCCAACATAATATTTTTGTAGTAAAATAGTGTATTATCAAAAGGGTATATAAGAGATTTTAATAAACCTCAACTCCTTTTTTTTAATATCTCCTGTACTTCTCTGTATTTCTTTTAAACTGGGAGGGTAGTGACTGTATGATTCCAGAAATAGTGGGCCTGACTGCATTTGAAATTATACTTCATTGTTTGAGAATGGATTATGCTGAAAAGACAAATCCTTTTCTAAAATAAGAACTGTATTATTATGCACAGTTTCTGTCTCCACTAGTAAAGATTTAATCTCTTTTTAAACAATAAATACGATTTACGAAAATCAGGGTCAACATTAGAAGGCAGCAAGCTTTGTTGGGCTACAGTTCCCAAGGCATTTTTGTTTAAATTTAACAAAGCTACAGATCTTGGAAAGGGTGAAGCTGAGCACCTGTGCAAGTCAAAACCAAATTTGACACTTTTTTCACAGAGCAATGAGTATGTACTAGCAGTATTTGATGGTTGGCTTCACAAAATCCAAATTCTGTGATGGTGAGGAAAAATTTTTTTTACAGGCAAAGAGGTTATTTGGTTTGTTTACGTACTTTGTTCTGGTAAATTTTCAAAATAATTTAATAGGCTGTATGAGACCCATTTTTATGGTTTTATATGCACAGACTTGTGACTTTTGTGACCACATATCTCTTTATATACGAATGTATAAACAATATTTTCAAATGTTTTGTGGTGCAGTTTAAGAGGTCTGTTTGAAAATTTATTCTATTTACCCTGTTTCATGATTGGTGCAGAATTTTTAAGTTCATGTAAGGGAAAGAAATACACTGAGTATTTCAGGGTTTTGCCATTTGCAAAAGCCTGCTTACCTCATGTTCCCTTCTAGGTCTCTTCACAGTTTTCTAAACTTGGCTATTTCAATTTTTCTTTGGCCTGAAAGTTGCTGTACAGTGTTGGATCTTGGACACTGAGCAAACACAGTGATTTTTAAGTTACACAAACATAAACAATTACACTTTACAAATTTATTCCAGGGCTCAAATTTTCGTTCTGATCACTTCATGTCCTGTTTTTTAAAGCTTGCAAAAACACGGTATTTTAGGGTATTAAGAAAATAGCGTGTTGGATAGAAGACAGATGTCTAAAGGTCAGGATGACTGAGCTGGTAAAACCAGTGCAGTCCTACACATTTCTCACTTTACTGCTTTTCAGTTTGAGTCTCCAGGCCCAGTGGAGCTTTGCAAGTTTTGGTAATAACCTCTGTGCTGAGAATGTTCTGCCTGCACAGCCACAGACCACCCCTCCTCACACCCATCCTGTGTTAGGGCTCCGTTTGTAGTCACCAGCCACAGACACCTTCCTGGTGTTAGGTTCCTGAATGTCCCCTGAGTGCCAGCTGTGGTGTCCTGCTTGCCACCACTTAGAGGTGTATGTTAGAACAGAGAGAAGAACATAGCTTAAGGAAAGTATACATGGCTGTGAAAGTCTGTTCTATAAACATGATCCTTAAAATTATGCATTGTCTCTTTCTTTGGATGTTTGGTTGCACAGACAGGGCTAAAAGATAACAACATCCCATTAATTCAGAAGGAGATTATTTCTGTCCTTGTGGTCTTCATAAGGTTTCAAACTTTGCCCATAGTTGCAATAAGTTGCTAGATCTGTACTGGTATTTATTTGCAATTTTCGTTCTCATTTACAGAGAGTGAGTGAAACAGGGGATTACTTCAGACCTTGTTTTCAAGAGATTTTTATAAGTTCCTCTTTCCATTGCTTGTGCTCTGTTTTCTGTCTGTATCGTATTTCCCTCTTTGTTAATTTGCAGCCCTCAGAAAGGCTTAAACAGTGAGTGCCAAGTACCACTCATCAAAAGATCATTTCCAAGTTGTATTAATCTTTTCCAACATACTTTCCTGCATGAAAAAGAAAAAAAAAGTACCTGCCAAAAACATTTTTTGGCACATAATAAAATAATTTTGGGTAGCAGACATTTACTCTGAATTCTTGGCAGAAGGTGAACAGGTCCAATATCCAAGAAAAAAGGGTGTAACGTTCAATATTAGTGACTAATCACTACTACAAAACTTTGAGTAACTAGACATACTGTAATTTTACCTACAGCTAGGAGTCCTTTCTTTATATTTCCCAGCGACTGTGAAAGAGCTTGTAATACCCTACACATTTCCCAGGGTTCTGGAAATAATTTTGATCATTTAGCAATCCTAATCTTGAAAAAAATGTGCAAGCCCTATTGTTCAGCTGATTTTTCTAAAAATATATTTCAACTGCAGTTCTCTATTTTAAATTGCTAATGTGTGTCCTTGTTAAGCCCTTTATGTAACTGCAAAGGTAAGTCTTCAAAATAAGCAGGCACTGCCAAAACCAGAGAGGTAGTCTAGGATGTATTACTGAGAAACAAAAACCTCAATTAAGAGAACAATCACAGTCTGCTGTGAATAATAAACAAGATCTGGTGTAGGATTCTTGCCCACTGTTATTTTTTGTAATTGTTAGTAAAATCTTACCAGTGGCGTAAGGCACCAGACACTTACTGTGATCAAACATATTTCAAAGAAACTGGTTGTCCTTTTTGTAAAGCCTTCACATATATGTACACTGGGAGTTTGTGACCATATTTTGATGGATACATAATTCAGTTTTGACAAAAATCTAAGGATAAGCAAGGATGGGGATCCGTGTTGCATTCTCAGTTCTCACTCAGTGCATCATATAGAAGAGAAAATACTGGGCAAAATGGCAGCTGCAGTCAAGTACAGTGAAGAGCATCACTCCGTTCTCTTGGGCAATGGCAAGAAATTACATCACTTGCCTCAGGAACTAGATTAGCATGTGCTAGGCCCTGAATTAAGAAAATACAGTTGCTCTAACTTAGGTTTTTTGCATACAGAAATCACATTCAAATCTGCCCTTAGTGATACATGTGCCTTGCTTCTCTACACTGATAAATCGAGACCTACAAAATTCTTCATTTAACATTGGCTGTATTGTTTGTACATCATTAGTTTTTGGAGGAAATTATTTTGTTCATGGTCGTATTTCACCGGGGGTTTTTTGTGGACTTTTTTTAACTGCTGTGAGGGGCTCTAATTTATTTCAGAACACCACATTGCACCACTCTGCCCTTCTTGCCTTTCTGCTTACATGGCACTCCCAGGCCCAGACATCAGACTGGAGATGAATGTTTTTCCACTGCTTGCATCTGGCTTCTTTGGCCAGCAGTTGTGCGGGCAGCTTTGGAGTTACTTGTGTTTGGTAACAGGATAAAGCAGCTGATGGGACTGTGTGCCTGCTCCTCCTGCGCGCGATTTTCTTTTGACTCATGATGCAGTGGAATATTTCTACTTGATGTGTCTGAATCTCCTGGGAATTTTGCCCATATATCCATTTATGGTCATAAAGATGACTTTTCTTTGCCCCTCATAACCGTATTTTTTTTTTTGCCCTGCAGCCTGTATAGCTGTAATCAGCTCTTACAGGCTTTCCATTCTTGTATGAATTGTACTTTGGTCAAAGTCTCAGCAGTAGTGCCAGATGCAAGACATACCTTAAGGAAAACAGGCTCTTGTGCAGCCAGAAAACTTGATCTGGTGGATCCCATTATAGCAGCTGCAGGTTGATTCTGCTGAGCCAGTAGTTTTAATAATTTCTAAAGCCTTGCTCATTTTTGTCTCCTCTACCTGCCAAATACTTTGAAGGGGAACACTGTGTTACTTCAGAGGTGAGGACTGGAGGAGCTTCTATTGGAAATTTCAAAAACGAAAGACAACACAGTGGCAGAGGAATCAATTAAACCAGAAGTGCTGGTTATTTCCATGTGGAGATGGTTAAATTATTGGAGAAAAAAAAGGGATTGTCAGATAGTTTATTCCTTTTCTTTTGTTTTTCTTCTCTCTTTCTTTTAAAGTAATAATATCACTAATTTAGTGATTTCCAGAAATTGAACTTAAGATCTCTGTATATGCAAACCTCAGTCTGCACTGCTTGAGTTAAAGAAATAGGAAAATTTATTGAAGGAAATGACACAGATCTCCATATGAAATGCCACTGTTTTCCAGAAAAGAGGGCCACACTGGGCATTAGTTATACAAAGATTTGTAGGAATGGCTTGTTACTTGTACTTAGTGTTGGGATAAGAGGCTGTTCATCATCAAGATGCCCAAGGCATGTGTAAAAGGCAATTTGATGTTCATAATTCTTTATTCTCTGTTTCATTGTACAATAGCAAATGTTTCAGTGAAGGATCTTAGAGTGTGAGTAATTGAACTGCGTAATTAGCAAATAACTGAAAAACACCTGGGTTTTAAAAATTATTTGTACAGCAAACTATTTAGGTTAACCAGAGAAAACGAAGTCCACTTAGCTCACAAACAGAAAACTTTGTTCAACAGATCACTTCTCTATTGCTTATCAGGACATCCCTAAAGTAACTCCTAAGTAACCAGTAAGGACTGAAACAGTTCAAGGGTCATTGCTTCCACAGACACCTCTTTGTCACTCCCCTCACCTGTACAAATAGAGCAGTAGGTACTGTAGCTGCTACAGTTCAAGGTTGCAGTTTTGCAAAGACATGCTTTTTGTGGTGCTAAAGAGATTCGGAAATGAAAGGAACACTTGGTAGATGTCAATTTTAGCTGGAGCTGTGAGTGCCAAATGAGCCAGCATGGGGAATACTCAGCATCACCCCAGTTTCAAGTCTAAAAGAAGGAATGCTTTGCCCCCAGAAGAGGTGAGACACATCTCTGGAGAAGAAAAGTCATTCCCTGGGCTGTGTGGCTCCCCAGTTGCCTTTTCTACACCTACGTTTGACACGCATTTCTGATGTGAGCCAGGCATATTGTAAACAATTAAAACTATGTAGCCTTCAGATCAAACAAGCGTGCAACAAGCATCATTATGTTCATTAAATAAAACCTTGTCATTTTATGATCAATGACAAATCTAGCTTCAAAGGGAAACCATTTTTAACTGGGAAAGGAACAGCCAAAGGAAAAACCCTCCGTCATCTCCGTTTTTGCAGTTATAGCAAAACCTATCAGTGAAATTTTGCAAAACACAGTCCTACATATGCATTTTTTGGCACTGCCTAGGGCAAGAATTCCCAAACGGCTGTGTATGTACCACTGAGAGTATATACAGACACCTCAGTGTGGGAAAAGATATAGCATAGAACCGGGACCTGTTACCACTGTCAGTACAAAAAACGTGTGGGAATCTCTCCATTAGGAATTTCAGTCAGTTTTCAAGTCTTTTTCTGACTCATGTAACAATTTTTGAGATTAGGAGGTCATTTAAATAATTGTTTTCTGCATTCAGTATTTCCTCTCTGCTTTTATGCTCTGTAAAATACTTCAAGTCCTACTATTCCACAGTTGATAAGTCACATCCATTCATACCAAGATCATCCCAAGATCTGCTCATTTGGGTATATTTTTCATATATGATAACGTATTTACAGATTATGCATAGCTTGATGGTTTATGTTTTCCCATCTTTTTTGAGGCAGAAAAAACCTGGAAGACATTCTCTCAAGTCTGCTGAAAGATGCTATTTAGGGCACTGGTCATTTCACAGCAAAAGCAACTGGTTCACTGCTGTGAAACCTGTTCAGTGTGTGGCAGTGCTTTCTCCTCTTCAGCCCTTTGTGTTCATGCTTTTAAGCTTAAAAGCTCATAGTCTCACTGCATGTGTCTTCAAAGGGTGTATTGCACTAAAATTTTGTTTACTGGTGCGATTTGAACAGAAATTATTATTTTGTAGAGTGATTATTGCAGTCACCAGAGTGTCTGAATTTATGAGAAAGAATACACAGGGACACGGATTTGCAGTTTTCATTCATTTCACTGCTGCCACAGCATTTTCAGTTTGTGTCTACTGTAATTTCATGTCATCCCCACCACATCCTTCCTTCAGATCCCCACTTGCAGAGCACCTTCTGTCTCTGCTGACGCTCCCCAACTGCTTTGACAGACTGGAAATGGGGGTGGTGCTTGTGTTTTGGCTTTGTGTCCCAGCATAGTTTCATGATCTTAGAAGGAGGGCCAGGTTAACAAGCTACCATTTTTTAAATATTGCCTTTGTTTAATAGAAATCACCTTTTCACAAGACTAAACTATGGAGCTGCAACTTTGCTATGTAATATAGTGTAGTTCAGTGCAGAGCCCTGAAGAGAACTGACAACATCTGGTAACTATGAAAGTAAAGCTCAGGTGATTCTTCAGTGTTATCAGAAACCTGATGAAGGTACAGCTTCATTGAGGATTTTGTTGACTGTGTGAGGTAGTTTTAAAACCAGTATTTTCATATGAGCCTTATATAACTGCTGTGGTAATACAGGAAATCAGGAGGGAATTAGCTATCTGTTGGAGGACTGGTTGCCATGTTTCTGTTGGTTTGGGTTTTTTTAACTACAGTTTTATGGGTGCATTTTTTCAAGAGGTGTGAGGAGCATCGTGTCCAGCAGCGCCCCCTTAAAGTTTTGCGCCATTGATCTTTGTTAATTGTATCTTGTCTGATAAAATCATAGGAAAGTTTCTCACAGCTGCTGGAGGTGTGTGAGTGAGAATGCTCCTCAGTGACAGTGTACCAGGAGTTTTGAGTTTTCCTCACCTAACAGGTGCTTTGGTAATAGTTTCTCAGCATCCAGAGACACAGTAAGATAACATGTTTCATTGCAAAACCACAACTGAGTTTTGTACTGAAAAGTTTCTTCTCTCACATACTATGAGGTGTGAGGTGTGTTGCTCTCTGGGGATCAGGACTGAACAAAGAGGTTTAGCTGTGTTCACAATCATCTGTCTCCTGGCAAAGATGGGGCTTGAGATATGCCAGCAGCCAGCTAAAAAGTCTGTAAGATACAAAATGCAATAATGAGATGTAAAATGTCATACTTATGTCTGCCATAGATCCACAGTCATGGTTTTCCACTTTTTTACTTTTTCCCTCCGTGTTTGTTGGTTGCCATTTTTATGCCATCCGCCTGTTGTTTCAGTCAGAGACCATGTTACAGTTTTCTGAGCTGTTGACTTGCAAACTAGCTGCTGGGTTTTTTAGCAGTCACCTTCAGTGCTCTTGGAAAACAGCTCGATTTTCTCATTCTTACTTAGATTTACCGATTTATCTGTCATGTATTTTTAAGTTTGTTCTGTTTTAAGAAAGTTGAGTTACCATTGTTGATTAATTCAAATACACATAAATATAAATTAAGAGGGATCTGATTCTCTAATTCTGGTTAGTTTCATGCCATGTATTTATAGATACACACAGAGATTTCAGTGTTCAGTGATTAGGCCCTAGACTTCTGAGGTGCAGGCTATGTATGCTCAGTGCTTGATTTCTTCCTCATTGTGGTTCCCACTAATGTGTTTAGATGTCCTACAAAACTAATAACCAGGGAAAAAACACTGCCCTGCAGATCTTACAGTCTATTTTGCAGCAGGAGCTCCAGCAGCTCATAAACTAGACCTGGACATAAAGAGCAATACAGAATAAGAAATTGGACTAGGGATTACATGAATGATACTGCAGTTTTTCAGTGGGGGTTTTTTATCTGTCCTTTCTTTATGCCTTGTAATCCTATGGAATTCTGTTCATAAGAGAACCTGCCGTTTCCTAAAAAGTGTCCAAAGCATCCCAAGCATCTCCCAAAACTGGGAGAGCGCCGGGAATGGAAATTAGGGTTGGGTGGGGAGAGAGTGGAAGCTGTTAGCAGGAAAAAAAGAAAAGCAGCAGCAAAATAAAATGTGTAGGGGGAAGGGGAGAATCAGAGAAATACATACCTTGGTTTCAAATGTGGGAGGCATTCTGTTTCTCAGCTTGTTTTTGCTAGCTATCTGTGTTAATAATTGAGCTAGCTGGGAAAAGCATCTTGAAAAGAGAGAAAGAAAGCACTACTGTCAAGCGAGCCCAAAATCACATCCCCAGCCTGCACACAATTGGACATTGCAGTGATATAGGGGAAATCCCTTAACGGACAAAACTATAAATGAAACTAGTGTTGACAAGGGGAAGAGGCACAGCTATATTTAACGGAAGTATTTTCATTTGAGAGCTGCTTTCTTTTTCTTTTTTGGGGGGTTTGTTGTTTGTTGTTTTTTTCTTGTCTAGTTGGTGGAGACGATGAGAGCTCTTCCTGTTTGAGACAGTGCATGGGTGGTTTCCCCAAGGCTTTTAATGTTAGGTTAATGCTCTGGAGACAGTGTGATGATAAATGGGTTCCTACAGTTATATCTACATCCTGTTCCCCCTCCCCCCTCCTGCAGCTGCCCCTCTGCAGCGCTCGCCTCCATACCCAGCAACAGTTCTGAGCAGCTTCAGCCAGAATTTAAGGCAACACTCTTCAAAATTTGTCTGCCAAAATTCTTTAATTTTCAGTGCTGTCACCTTCATTGCCACTTACTTACTCAGACAATGACAAAAATGAAATAGGGAAGAGAAAGACTTCTGGCTGAAGTACAGACCACCTCACTGGCTTGTCATCTGCTGTGTGGCAGATCCCAGTTAATTACTTTTGCTATTGCTGTTCACATACAGAAAATAGGTTTACAGGGGTGGCCTTTCTGTAGTTTCCCATTTTAACGGCAGTGCTCTGCCCATTATATTGTACTAAGCAATAAATGAGCAGAGGATTTGAAGTCTCTTCCCTGGTATAGGGGAACGGCTCCTCTGTGTCAGCTGCATCTATGCCTTGATTTTATACAACTTGGATGCTGGTAGGGATTTAAGTGCGCAGCTTCAGCAAACACCCAATACTGAAATTCAGCAAGGGAAATGGAGATTTGAGGCACTGTTTTTAGTTGGACCTGCCCTTGTGGTGATTGCTGGTGTTTAGGTGCATTGGGGGGTTTTGTTTCAGTTAGTGCAGTTATTTTTCTCTGCATGCATTTCCATTTCTATATGGCTTCCCCTATATGTGTGGGGGGGGATGGGCGGTCAGGGTGGCTCAGGTTGACCCCCCCGGCTCCGAGCAGCCAGCCCACACCCTTCTGCTTACACGGCAGCGTCTCTTAGACCTCCAGACAGAATTATTTTTAGACCGTGAAGGTGTATCTGACTGGTGCATTTAGATTTTGTATCATGGCTTCCTTTTCCTGCTCTCAGGTTTCTCCCACTCGGCCTTTACCTTCGGTATCGAGAGCCACATCAGCCAGTCCAACATCAACGGAACACTAGTGCCACCTGCCGCACTCATCTCCATCCTCCAGAAGGGGCTCCAGTATGTGGAGGCCGAGATCAGCATCAACGAAGTAAGTGCCACTGCTGTCACCGCTGTCACCACCGCACGCTGGGACGTGCCGAGCAGCACACCGCAGCAACCCCAGCACGAGCTGCTCCCCAGCTCCTCCTCATCTGCTTTAATTTTATTCCTCCTACTTTGCCCCATCCCAGCAGAGGGCCAGAAAGCTCTGAGATGGAGACGTGTTTCAGTTTTTTCAGCTGTGGCAGGGAGGAGTTCCCTGCGCTGCTTGGGTGGATATTTGTGGTGTTTCTGCCACCCCAGCCAACAGATCCAGGGTGTACAGGTTCTTGCAGCAAACAAGAAAAAGTGCCTGTGTTTACAGCCTTGCGTTTTCAAGGTCATAGCAGAATTTGGCAGGAAAAACCTGTAGCATAGGTTAGAACTTCACTCCCTGACACCTCCTGGCAGGCTGCACTGTTAACAAGCCATGAGAAGCCTGATCAAAAATCCACAGAGGTCACTGGAGAGTGATTTCAGTGACTTTGGCCCACATCATATGAGATGAGGCATCATGTACATGGTGAAACAGTTGCATGTAAATTCTGAATGTGGCTGGGCTGCAGGTTTTCTGTAGATGTTGTATGAACAGCCACAGACTGTCTCTGTTCTCCTTGAACTGCCAGTGGAAACAAAGAAGGGATGTGGGAAAAGCCAGTGGTTTTGCCCTGCCAACCTTGAAGACATAGTGTTTTGAGAGGGAATGAAGCATGACAGATAAGCAAGTGCTGCATTAACAGATTTTTACGATAGATATTTTTGACTGACAAACATCTGTAATAAATATTAATACACAGAAACTGCTGCTTTTTCCTCTGTACCTGAATGGAGCGTGTGAACAGCATGGGTGAGAACAAAGGAATATAAAATAGAGAAAAGACTGTGTTGTTTGCAATGTGTAGTTTGGAAACTCCTTTGTTTTTATTCAAATGTTCTGTGTGTTTTTTCTTTTCATGACTCAATACCATGTATAACATTTGTGTATGTGTTATTTTGTAATTGGGGCAATAACATTTGACATTCACGCCAAGCTGCACTTTGATGCAGTTGTAATAAAAAACCAGTGTTAGGAAGCTGTCTCAATTTGCTGCTACTTAACATTTTGCCCCATGCCTGAAATTGGACCTACACAGTTAGAAAGTTCCAGCTCTGAAGCACTTAGGTCAGGTGGTAGGAGTCTGCACTTAGCCAGCTTCAAGACTTTCCCTAAAATGAGAGAATAATCTGAAAATATATCTTTTGTCACCACTAAGATTTATGTTGCTCTCTCCTCGTGGTTTGAGTAAGGTTGAACAGGGCCCTAAGCAACCTGGTCTAGTGGAAGGTGTCCTTGCCCACAACAGGGATGTTGGAACTGTATGACCTTTAAGGTCCTTTCCAACCCAAGCTATTCCATGATTCTGTTCAAATACATGCTGTTAAGTATCTTACAGCAAAGCAAAGGCCATTCATGCTTCATCTGAATCCCAGGAAGGGCTACCATAGATGCTTCCCTGTGTATTACTTTTCTATGTATGTGTATTACTTAAAAGTGACAAGTAATCAGTGAGTCTATAAACTAGTATGTATAAAATGATTGTTTGTGATCTATTAAAGGGCAGTCATGTAAATAGTCCAATGAGCACATTTACAGATGAAAATGTAAGATGTCAGGATCTGTTGGCAAACATTTTGTTTATTGTGTAGTAAGAATTTGAGTCAAGATTCAAATAAATTTTGGCAGACACAAAAAAATGCTGAGGAGAAAGAGATTATGGTTTCTTTTTTAATGACTGTCTCCTCCTTTTTCTTCCCTATGAGGAAACAAATATGTATTATCTTAATATTGTAATTATAAGGGGTAATTCAACAACTAAGTCAGCAGAAACATTCAAGTCAGGCAAGCAACTATTTTTCTTTATTAATTGTTCTCATCTATGGAAGATTGTATTGTTTATCAGCTACATGATCTATCTGTATCCTATTCTTACTTGCCCTTTCTCAAGAGCAAATCTTTCACCACTGGATCATTATTATTTCAAAGAATTGAAGGGAGTTTGCAGAAGATTGGCAAAATGGCGCTTTACAAAGACTACTAAAATCTTTCCCTATATTTAAGATAATAGGAAAGTGAAAGTGAAGAAAAGCCAAGTCAGTATAGTCTGTATTAAGTCTTCAACAGCCCCTTAAAGTTTACTCAATTGGTTGTTGAAACTGAAGCCTAATTTAGAGAAATCAAAATGAAAGTCATAACTATTATGAATAATACAGTGGAATAAAAGAAAAATAATGGTAAGGCTGTCTTGTATGATCAGCTACAACTGGTGGCGCTGGGCTGAAAAGCACTGCGTAAGAAACCACTGAATTTGTGCATACATCATGTTTTGGCTGAGGTTCATTATGCATCATCTGCTTCCATTCCATTCCTGTGCTCCTGCAAGTGTAGGAAAATAAACAGTTTAACCAAAGTCTGTTTGACTTTGTCATGGTTTTAGCCATGACTCTGTTTTTTCAAACAGAAAACAAAGTGAAACTTTCTGTCATCGGTCAGACTTATTTTTTAAAGCAGCTTAACTCCTTTTGCATCTATAAAGCATGTATATGGTAGAACTTTCTATAAAATTCCAACAAATTAGTTTTTTACTGATCATATTTCTGAGTGGACCACGAGTGCCACCATCACATATCTGAGAGAGAGCCAGTCCATAGTCCCGTGGCACTCTTGGTTAAATCAAAGTGTAGTATCTTCACACAGCCTCGTTTTGTGATTCTTTGCCATCTGAGTGGTGAAGATCCTAAACTTGGGATTTCCCTTCTGTTCATTTTCCCTGCAGGATGGTACAGTATTTGATGGCAGGCCAATAGAGTCGCTGTCTCTGATAGACGCGGTGATGCCTGATGTCGTTCAGACCCGGCAGCAAGCGTTCAGAGAGAAGCTAGCGCAGCAACAAGCCAGCGCCGCGGCAGCGGCGGCAGCCACGGCGGCCACAGCGGGAGCCACGACGACTGCTGTTTCCCAGCAGAACACACCAAAGAACGGAGAAGCCACTGTGAATGGAGAGGAGAATGGGGCACATGCAATAAGTAAGCCAACATGCGGCTGCCTGCCACTGCTGGGCAGTTTGTGTTTCAGAAATATTCTTGTACTTAGTTGCGGGGTGGGGTGCAAGGTGTGCTTTCTGCTAGGTGGTAGAGCTAAGGGCAATCATTCCAGGAGGGTGGGGCATTTCTAAAAAGGCTGCTGAGTAAAAGTGATGTTTCACATCACAGTGCTGTGTTTTACCTGTCTCTGACAATCTGAAAACTTCAGATATGTTCGGAATTGCAAGTTGAAGGTAGAATCAAGAAGTGGAGCTGTATGCGCTCTCCTTGGAGCAGGCTACCCAGACTTTATTATCAGCCTTCTAGATACTTTTAGATATTGGATAAAAACTGGGCTGTAGCCAAAGCTTGTCATTTTGGCCAGGCTAGGTGAGAGATGGGTAGAGATGAGACCTTGTCTTGGTTTGAAGGACAGGTGTCTGCCAACAGAGGCAGGAACCTCCCTTGGAACAGAAAATATGAGCCCCTTGCCTTCAAATTATTATAACTTTGAAATTAAGGGGCTTTCAGGCAAAGATATGGGAAAAGGAGTCCACTGCAAGTATCCAATTGAAGGTCCTACCTTCCTGATATTTCCTTAGTCTTGGGAACAGTCGGTTCTCAAGAGCGCTGAATTCACCTTTGTTCGTGGGTGACTAAGGGAGACTGTGCTTATAATTAATCATCCAAAGTCAGACATACCCAACATGGAGTGGGACCTACCTGCTTGTGTAACTAGGTCCTGATGACTGTGCTAACACTGTGGGACAGATGGGATTACTGGTTCTGGTTTCTGTATGCAAGGCCCATTGCGTACTGGCTGACTTCTGAAACCAGCCCTTACTGCCCAGTTGTCTTACAAAAAAACTCTAGAGGAGCATGCATGGCAGGTTTTGTACAAAGTCCTAACAGCTCTTTGGCTTAGACAAGGTCAGGACTGTAGTCATGTAACTGATTTTATTAGCTCTGCAGTGTAGATACCTTTATCAGTCTCCACCTTCTCTTTGATCTGAATAGATTCCTCTGTGGGTCAGTGAGAAAAACACTCTCAAAACAGGTTTTCCTTCACAGAATTCCAGTTAGACGGGTTAGTTTCCCCCAGTAAAACTGCAGTTATTTAAATAACATTTTTATTTGAGAAAGCAAATGTAAAAAAGATCTGATCATTTAAAAAATATTAATCTGTTTTTAGACTATGGATTGGGTATGTTTGGCTTTCAGCTAATCCTCTGCTTTGAAACTTAAGTCATTTCATATGTGAAGGGTTGCTAACAGAAATTAAAGTAATGTTAAATGTATCAAATGCTGACATTTTGTTTGTTGACACGTCTTCAGCTGACATGTGAAAATTTTAGGGGAATGTCTCACTGTCTCAGGGTCAGAAAAAAACTAATTCTTAAGGTAGAAAACTGATCCTTGGTTCATCACTAAAAGAGAACTACTCAGATGTATTTCCTTCTGATCCAAAGAAATACATGTAGTATTGTATTAACAAAAGGAGAGCCTTAAAGATTAGTTCATGTTTATAGTCACACTGTAAGCCTTGATGTCTCAAATCTGACATTTTCTAATTAAAAAAATAATAATTCTCTCAGCTATTTTCAATAGAAGGATTTTCACAAACAGTTGCAGACCTTTACTTGGAATGTTGAGAAGGACTTTTCCTGGGAGAAAGAAATAATCATGGGAGACCTACTGAGTAGAAAAGACTGCTGATATGAAAGCTGTGAGAAACTTCCCAAACTTTAATATTTACTGTTGTTGTATTCCACAGACCTGGCATATATTGGCACAGGTTTAAATAATATGCTTATCCTTAGTCATAACCTGGAAGTCAGCCAAATACCTGGCTTTCAAAAAGGCCGGGATGGGTGGAGCAGGAGGAAGAGATGTCTTTGAGAAATTACCTAGTTTGCATTTATTCTGGCATGGAGTTCTCCCTGACATTCTTAAGTCTTTCCAAAAAGGTTTTAAAATATTTAATATTATATGATATGGTTTTGTATGTGGCATTACCAGTATAGTATGATAGATTTAAGAAAGAGAGGAGACAGAAACCAGTAACAGTAGTTTGCGGCACAGATTCAAATACTGAGTTTAAAAAGTCACTGCCTTATCTTGTTTCTTCCCAAGTAATGTTCTCAGTTTTAAGTCACTTTAAATGTTACAGGAAAAAATAAAAGTCAGCATGTAGAAATGGAGCCAAACTATGGATTGTTTTCCAACGCAAATATTTTTAGTGTCATTTGTTTATTTATATTTGCAAGGATTGGCTTAGGTTTACGAAAAATAAAGCCCTGGAAAGAGTACTAAGCCCTGTTCCTTTATTAAAACTACAGCCATAAAGAACAACTTTAACGAAAGGCCTCTTAAAATTTTAAGTAGAAAAAAGAAAAAATATATTTCCTGAGAAAAGGTAGGGTTAGCACTCATAAGATCTTTAAAATATCTATTTTTTTCTTTGGAGGAAATAGTTAATATTGCCTAGCAGCATTTTAGAATTTTTACACTAAGAAAAAACCCTCAATATTTGGGGTAATGTAACTTCTGATTTCCAGTCATTTTGGATTTTTGATACATTTGAGGAAAATAATTATAATATAATGTAGACTATAACCAAAGATCCCCTGGCCTTTAGAAAATGTTTTGTGTTAACATTTGGACAGAGTCATTTGCTATGTGACCTGCAGACTTGAGGCTCTGCTGCGCTTAGCAGAAATGCCTTCTCTTTCAGAGAACCCCCTCAGGGCAATTTTGTGCAAATAAGATCTTAACCGAAAGCTTTCTGCTTGGAAGGCACTTTAAAACAAAAGAAGCCTGTTCTTGATGGTTACTGCATCTCACTTATCTGTTTGTTCTCATTCCCCATGCACACACTGTAGGTGCATCCTTAGGAAAGCCAAATTTTCAGGTGAGACGAGGGCTCCCAAGAGCTCGTGCTGCGTAAGGAACTTGTCACTCTTAAGAGAGGGTGCCAGTTTGTGCTCAGGGGTTTCTGCAGTTTTTTGTTGTTATCATAATCGTGTCAGTCATTCATTGCAAGTGTCTATCTGAATCTGATAAGAGCTTGAGGCAGTATCTCAGAGGCATGAACTGTCCTGTTTGTTCAATGGGGCGTTTTAAGTTTAGTGCTGAACAGTAACACTCTAAATATGAATGTTCCTGACTACTGATGCAAATAGGAAGAAAACACATAAAATGTGAGCATTTGCAAATTGTTTATGAAAAGCTTCTCATCCTTCTCTCTCTTTTCTCCTAAACCACCAAAGCTGTACTGTAAAAATCATTACTGGAAGATACAATACAAAATAATTCTGCAGGTATTTCATTGCTCCCAGAGGCCAGTTGGTCTTGCATGTACTAATCCAGGTATCAGCTAATCAAGGTTTCTTTTTCACAGCATGACTATTCATGGGGGTTTTTTCACAGCAGTTAATAGCATTCAAAGTATGTGTGTCTAGATTTTTCCATCTGGCCACGTACAAATGAAAAATATTCCTGAGTATCAGATGGCTTTGCTCTGATAGCAGCTCTTGACTCTGGGACCTTGAAATAATGCTGCTTCCCAGCTGTCATTTGGTTTTAATCGAGAGTGAAAAGCAGCCCTGCCTTTAGAGCCAGGCAGGTAACAGTAGGATCCTATGTTGTAAGCATAGCCTCTCATTTAAATATTTCAAATTAAAGTGCTTGAAATATCTTCTTGATTTACCCCCAGCTTCCAGCTCACACTGTGAACAGGACACAGATGAATGCCATTGTCATGCTGCTATTTTTCTCACAAAAATACGCTTTAAGCATGGTGAATCTGTGCTGTGCTGAGTAGTAGAGTATTGTGAGTTCTAGGCCTGTATCTTCTGGTGGGTTTTAATAGTGCTTCACTCTTCAGTGCCTTACTGCTTGGAATATCAAAGATCCCAGCTGCTGGTATCAGGCTAAATCTTGACTATTGGTATATCTCAACATTATTCAGTTTAGTAGTCATACACATAGGGAATTATCAAGGACAATGCTTAACCTATGGACTCAGCATTGGTGTAGATTTTACAAATAGGCATTTCCAATGTTTATGTAGCAAGTCCATAGGTAATAAGTGTAGTCAAAAATCTAGATATTTTTAATTAGAAATAAGCTGTGAAACTACTGTTAGTTGTTTCCTGATTTTAATACTTGATTCTATGTAACTCATGTAGATTCCATTCCATCTGTGGCATAGATGTGGCACAGACATAGTTTTAGGGTGCTAACCGAACAGGCAGTGAGAAGTGCTATTTGTGTGACTCAGCATAAGTTAGGCAGAGCCAAACCAGGTATGTGAAAGCCCAGATAAGGACAGAAATCTGGAGATCTTCCTCCCAATGGCACTTGTGCAATGTCACAGTCTGTTTCACCAGTTGATGGGCAATAGCTTAGCAGAGCTGGAGTATCAGGACAGATGGCTGATTTTAAATGCCATAAACATGCAGCAATAAGGGAGCATAATTATTCTACTTGCAAACTTATGGATCTCTGTATGTGATTAAAGAATGACTAACTGAAAGACTTAGCCCAGAACCAGAACTTGCATTTTGGTCAGTCAGAGCCTATCAGCTGGCATTGGTCAGAGCCTATCAGCTGGCCAAAGCATTGGTTAGGTAACAGGAGGCTGCCAGCTACCTGCTCTTGGATGTGCTTTCTGCAAAATGGGCCACACCTCTGTGTGTAGCATCTGCTGTCTGCTGTTTCACTGTGTCACCTGTCCTTGGATGGTGTCTTGTTTGCAGAGAATAATAATCTCATAATGCTGCCAGGAAGTGTAGCTAGAGCTTAATGAGGAAGATTTATACAGAAGCAGAGGAAGTCTGGAGTAAAAACATGGTTCATGATGCAAGTTGGAATGAATCATTGTTACTAAGAGAAATCCATCATTTTGAATTCACTTTTTTTTTGCTTAAGACAATAAAGGAACTTTATAAAAATGATGCTACTTAGACTGCAGTCTAAAGAACCCCACAGAGTTACAGCATGCGGGTTAAATGTATCTATGGTTCATTTTGTACCTTTGTATGTATTACGATATTCTTGAGAAGGTGATCATTCACCATTTCCCTGATGTGCTCCAGGAATGAAGCCCCTACTCAGTATATTTTTTGTCTGTGAGTAGCACAGATGTTACTTACAGGAGGCTGTGTAAGAAAATATAAATGCTTTATGTTATTTTTTAAAATTATTTTAATAAATCTGTAAGTCATGTTTAATGAGGCCAGCTTCAAAAGAAAAACTACACTAGTAGTTTTAACTACTAAATCCTGAGTATTTGGGGGATGAAAAGCTATGTAAATTTATACTAAATGTTTTGGAAAGCTCTACATTTTGAGGAAATGTCACAAATTTGAATGGCCAGAGAGAAGCAAATAGAATAATATTGTCAGTGACACAGCACAGAGTATTAATTTTGGTGTATATGCTGCTGTAAGCTTCAGGCCTTGGATAGCTAGCATGTTTTTGAAACAGACCTAACTGCATCTTGTAAACTATTTATTCTGATATATCTCCTTACAGATAATCATTCAAAGCCAATGGAAATTGACGGGGATGTTGAAATTCCTCCTAACAAAGCAACAGTCCTTCGGGGCCATGAGTCAGAAGTGTTCATCTGTGCCTGGAACCCTGTCAGTGACCTGCTAGCATCTGGGTAAGACAGACAGCGACTGAAACCAGCTGCTGCAATTAGAGAACATTTAGAGATCCAAGAACTTGCAAGTGTATTCGGGATGTGAATGAGTATTCTCTGGGCTGTTTCATCAGTCTGCAGCAGTGTTTTTTTCAGCAGTACCATACCTGTGTTAACTGCTAAGTAATTATAAGGTGATAACAAATATGAAGGGTTTTTACATTTGAGATGTAAATTCTGTGGCCCTAAATACACACAAATTTTTAGAAATTTTTTTAGATGATTCTGGATAATTCTCAGAGTATCTGAAGTTTGTGTACCTTACTGCTCTTAGTTATTGATTCACACTGGGGTCTCAGAAAGTTGTTGGCGTTGACCGGGTTTTTTCAAAAGTATGGAGATGGGGGTGCTTCAGACTGGACCTAAGTTTGTTCAGTGAGCTAAACAGTGACTAGTGGTTTAAGGGAATGTTGTGGTTTAGTGTTATTGGAAGGGAGTCCAGTTTATCCTTTGCAGGACTGCTCTGCAGTGAGCACCAGAGCATCCTAAGTGGGATGATCAGGAGACTGACTTACAAAAGCACTTTCGATCCAAACAAAATCACAGTTGTAAACGTACCCCAGGAGCTGTTTGCAGGCACTGGTGGAATCTGTGTTCATGCTTGAAGTTAAACCTTAACATGAAAACTAAGAAGTCTGACTGGGAACATGGAGTAAAGCTGATCAAAGTTTGAGGAGGTAAATCACTCAGAGTTACTTGGCAGTATTAGAATACTTTTCCTCATAAGAAAGAGGAGAGTCCTTATTTTATTTCTAGCTTTTTTGCAAGGTTATCAGAATAGTCTTCTTACCTTTGTTCTCTTAGTACATGAAAACAAGGAATTACAGTATAAATAGGAAAGAAAAATAAAATAAATTCCATGTTGGATGAACAGCAGAGATCTCCAAGAGACTGAAGATAGAAATTTCAAAAAAATAATTTCAGACAACAGACTGGGATTTTGGAAACCAGAATCCTGTTCAGTATGCTTTGTTTCTGGACTGTCTAGGTCTGACAGTACTTTTAGCATCTATAGTACTAAATATATTAATTTATCAATTTTAAGCAAGTCAGTGCTTGCCACAGTGGACTGCTTCCCTAGGATCCATGGTGCACAGTCCTAGTGTGCATAATTTAAATGGTGGAGCATTTAATAAACCAGAGTATGTGTTGCAGTGTGTGTTTAACTTTGCCTCAGGGTGCTAAGCATTGGTAGATGGATCCCTGGATTGTGGTATCTTACAGGTAAACCTGGAGGATGATATCACATAGCTTCAGGTAAACCTGGAGGATGATAATCAGAACTATTAGTCAGATATCTGAGCTGGAGGAATACCCTCTCACTAGCCATTCAATTAAGCTTTACCCTTCAGTTTAATAGGTCTTTCGTAATGAGCTTTGCTAGTGACCATGGAGGCACATAAGTACACATGTGGTTACAATCATGTGCTTTAGTCAGACTAACAGCAGTGCAATGACAATGCAAATAATTTAGATCCATGTGCATCTTGGTCAGATTTTAGCCTGCTTCCAGGAAACAAGGTAGGGATTCAGCTGGAATTGGGGTAACGCAGCAGCCAGTGCCTGGTGAAGCTTAGTGACTGAAATGGCAGAGAATGCACAGAAGAAAGTGAAACTGGAGAAAGAGAGCTGAGTGAGTGATTATGCCACTGCACAAAGAAGCCTTTGTCTGGTATAATAACGGTGCAAGCTTTTATCTACAGGTAAACTCCATGTTACAGCACCAGTTAAACAAGTGAGAGAAATTCCCTGAGATCCACAGTATGCTGCAGTTCTGTTTGCCCTTTACAAAGTAATGATTAAAAAGAGAAGATGCAGTTAGTCTGATGTGTGAGCGTCAGATTGTTAGATTTTATAACAGCCATATTGTGCTGCCCAGTCGATACTTTTCTTTGGGTTTCCCATCTGCTTGATTGTACCCATCTTAAAAAATACATTTCAAAACCTAGCTATTAAATAGAGGAAATAAAAGCATATTTGTTTTGTTTATAAAGTGACTAATTGAATCTCAATTAATGACGAAGTGTTTTCCTCAAGCCTTGTTATACAGGCAATAGATTTTTCTAACAGGTAGCAGCAGCAGTTTAGACAGCAACCTGATGTAATCCTCAACTAAAAGAATAATGCAGGTGCAAAACCTAATCTGAAGCAAGCTGTTTAAAAGAAATGTATGAATTAAAAACTAGAACATTGGTTTCCATATTTAGTGACTATCCCACTGAGAAAAAGGGATTTTGGTATTTAATGTCACATCTACTCAGTTGCTGTTTTTCTAGTGTGTGGAGACTAGCACAGTAATATATACTCTCGGGGCCTTCCAAAAAGCTATTTCAAAAAATAACAGAGAGACAGGAATTTCTCTGATCAAATAGCTAGAAAAATATATTCTGCAGCTGCTCTTCCCCCTCCACCACACACATAACCCTTAAAGCTGAGGATGGGGGAGACCAGAAATACCAGTAAAGGCTATCAAAGGCATGACTGTCATCAGATGCCTATGAGAAGAATGCTTAGATGTTATGAACAGAAGCATTATAATAATAGAGTGAAGTGTGTGCATACAGCTATGTAAGATGATTAACTACACTTTATGAAGGAAGTCAACATTCCAAAGGAAATAATTGTATAGAGTGTTTTGGACTGGTGAAAAAATACCAAAAAAAGAGGTGCTTGGTTAAATCTCAAGATTTGGCCATTCCCAGCCATAAACCCAAACACGGATATATTCTGCTAGTTATCTTTCAATATCTAAGTTTTAATTTCATGACACATTTAAATTGTTGCAGATGGTTATGTTCCCTGTGTAGTGCAGAAATCCATTACAGCTGCATCCATATTAGTAAACTAACCATGCCTGGGAATATTCCTAGGCACTGAGGCCAGCTGGCGCAGAGTGGCTGGTGTCTGTGCTAGCAAACTGCCCTGGCTGCCAAACAAACTGCACATTGGGAATCATCTCTGGACATTGTAACCACCAAGCCATGGCCAGAAGTTATTCAGAGAGAACATCAGAGGCCCAAGCAAGAGTGCTAATTAAAACAAGCCAAAATCTGGCCAGGGAATAACCTGTCAGTTTGCTTGCACAGGTCATCATGGTCTGGTGACACAGAGTGTTCTGAATATGCTTGAATTTCCCAGTGTGGATGGACTGTGGATGTCAAGGCTGCTAGAGCCTTGAACTCCAAAACCTTTTCCAGCTGAACTTAGGATGTTTCTGTCATCATGTCTCACTGCTGCTTCCAAGAGTGTGTTCTGTTCTGTGACATCCAGCCATGCCCTTCAAGTAATTCACATAGCTGTGAAGCAGAAGGACCTGGCCTCAGTCCCAAAACCAACAGTAGGTTTCTTTGCTTATCAGCTAATCTCTGCCAGCCTCTCTCACACAAAGAGGCTGTGAGTTGTCTCTTCCAAACCACTCTCTGCACCTTTTGCTCTCCCTAGTCAGCAATGTAATTGTCCGTAAAAGCTGCTGTCCGAGATCTTTCAGTTCTGGCCATGTTTCTCAGAAGCAAGAAAAGATGTTTCTAGGCCATCAGCTGTCATTGTTTCTGGGTTTTATATAGTACTTCAGGTTACTGTACTCCTCATATCAGTGAAACCACTGATAAATTACCTTTCAGAATAATCCTTTTGACTTACCAGGTTGAGGGTGTTGATTTCTGGCACTGCCCCTTAATGTCAGTGTCAGATATTAATTCTGCTAACTGTAAGTGCTTATTCATTAGCAGGGGACTATTTGGACTGGTTTCCTCAGTGCATCAAATCCATGAATGCAAAGTGGTCAGCTGTTAGGGGAGGTCAACTTGAATAACCTGTAGCAGGGAATAATGTTGTAGAATCAGTGGGGCAGAGATCTTAATCAGGATACCTGTGAGGCACTTCCTTCTACTGACTGCCTAGGAAGAGTAAACACTTAGTTTTAAGAGAACTGCTTTATTAAGGAAATATTAGGTGTCAAAAAAAAGAGGAATTTCCTTCCCATAATGCTTTTAATAGTATCTCTTAAAATAAAATAATAAAAAATCTAACCTATTTGAGCCAGGAGTAGTAAATACAGATGAGCGATATTGCATCTCAAAATAGCAGTGATTTTAAGACTTGCAGCAGATTAGAAATACCAAGGTTCAACAACCATCTTTCAAAATTCTTTACCCAGCTGCAGCACTTGGAACCTTTTTTCATGGTGATTTTATATGTCACAAATTAAATTTCACAAATGTTTGTCCACCTTGATTCATGAACATACTGGGGCAGGAGAGCATGAAATAAAATCCTTTCAGAACTAGCCTTCCTAAAATTTGGCAGTACTCTACCACATTGCAGAGGAGTATACCTATTACTCAAGTGTTCATGACTTGCATGTTGGAATGAGCTGCTTTATCATGTAGATGGAAATGCTTCTGTGGGCTAAGGAGATTAAATATCTTTCTGAATTGTGCTTGAACTGTGCTCCTCTAATAAGGTAGGGTTCACTGAATCATTCAACAGAAATCAGAATACTTTCCAGAGCATTCTCTGGACTCTTTTTTTTTTTCCCCCAGCAACAAAAGGGAAGACACAAAAATACCCTTGCTGCACACTGGTAGGCTTATAAAGCCTCTCTGCAGGGACACATAATAGCTTATGTAGCCTTAGGAGAAGAAAAGGGAAAAACAAAATTAAAATACTGGAAAATAAGATTGCCCGGGCCTTGCCAGAAAACTGACTAAATAAAACTGTTGAAAAACAAAACATAACCCTTTTAGAACTAGCAAATAGGATATTGTATTTGATAGCCAAGTGACTGAGTACTTTATTCACAGGGTCCAATAACAAACTGAATTATTACGATGAAGGCAGGACAGTCCTGGAGTATTATATAGGAGGGAAGCCAGCTCTGAAGGAATTTCCTACTTAGCATGTTAACCAATGAAGCAGTCCTTTAAAGACTTATGTTCCCATCATTGTTAATTATCACAGTTAAAAATGTTCCTTAACTTCTGTGCCTCATTATTAACTTTGTTAATTTTCTAGCCAACATATGCAAAAATGTCCGTTTTCCAGACCTCTGAAGAAATAAAGGTGTATATTACAGTCACAGCCGTGTGGTGGCAAAAATTACCCTGATCTGAATTATTTCTTAATCACTAATGTGAAAGATATGTCTTGAAAATTAAAGAGTGGCTTTAATGACTAGCTGGGTTCAAAACCCTGGCCAGCTGTCACATCTCAGCTTGGCACAAAAAGTTCACAGGAGATGGGGCACATTCCCCAGGCATGCCATAACCCAGGAGAGCTCAGAGCCACTGATACAGGCAGAGAGGTGTTTGCTTTTACAGCTGAATTGTTTGTGTAAAATTGGGCTAAATTACTGGTAAAATAATACACAGAGATCAATGGAGTTCGATAATTGCTTGGTCAATATTTGCATTTGAAGACATGTCAAGTGTTGAAATTTTGCCTTAGTATCAGTATATATTCTTAGTATCAGTAATTAAAATGCTTTACTAGTAGACGAAAAGAAAATTTAGTATTCTCTTGTGATAGATTTCTTTTTCAGTAAAACGTGGCTGATCAAAGCAAAAATGGATCTCAGGTTTTTAGCTGACACATCAGATAGCAACAATGGAACTTTATCTAGACTGTATGAATTCTTGCAAGTATAAAAGAGATGCTAACTCTGCTCCAGGTTTCTACTTACTGCATGTAAATGAAAATTGCTTTCTGGACAAAACAAGCAATCCAGGGTACTTGGTTTTGGTTGGTTTTGTTTTAAAAAATGAAGGAGGGGGAATGAGAAAAAAAATCCCAGTGAACTTGTAAAGTGGAATATCTTCCAGTCCATGGCAAATTGATCTCTGAACCTCAGAGAAGTTTTTCAGTATAATAAAACTTATGCAACGTCAAAATAAATGTATTAGTTACAAGTGTATAATGATAAACTCTTCCTCCTCAAAATCTTTTCTAAGCAAAATTAGAGTTTCAGCCTGCATTAAAAACACCTCTGTAGAAAATAATTGGCCTATAAAATAGACCCAAATCCTGATGCTGCCTCTGTCTTGTTCTATTATGTCAGTACTTATTTTGCCACTTTTTCAGACAACATGATGTAAGCAGCCAAGCTCCAGACAGTTACTGTAAGTTGTCCCAGACTAACTCAGTTCTGGTGATGCCAGCTTTAGGTATGTAGTGCAAAATGTAGGCAGCGAGTATATGTGTTTTACCTAAAACTTCTCTGAATAAACAAAATTATTATGACAGGTATAATTTAAATATGTCTTAGCATTTTTAGAAAAGTACAGAGAGTACAGAAAGAGTTGGAAAGAAAAATTTACTTCTTAAAGATGTGTAATGTCCTGATCCGTTGAGCAGGTTTAGGGAAAGGTGGTTGGATCTACTCTGGGCAGTACACAGGAGAAACAACAAAATTCTCAGGAGGTTCAAAACAACTTCTACTTGCAAAATTTGGAACATTTCAATAGACTAAGTCCCTCCCCTAGGTGAGCTTCTGCTAATTTCAGCAGAAAAGTCTTACAGCTGCATTTTACACAGAGCCAGAACGTTCCCAGCAGCCCCATGCAGTCAGACACTCCCATTACAGTACAGGCCAGCGACTCTTGTTCCCCAGCCTCCTGCAAGGCTGTGGTGTTGTCTCCATGAAAACAGAAATACAGGCTTTTACACTGTTTGCTGTATCAACAGGAGGAGATTTCAACTTATTTGTATATTTGCTTTATAGATCCGGAGACTCAACAGCCAGGATATGGAATCTCAATGAAAACAGCAACAGCGGTTCCACTCAGCTAGTTTTGAGGCACTGCATAAGAGAAGGAGGACATGATGTCCCCAGCAATAAGGATGTGACTTCATTGGACTGGAATGTAAGCTAACTTCTAAGACTGTGCATGGTTTTTAACTGTCTAAATTTAATTCCAAGGCAATTACAGTTGCTGCTCCATATCTTTCATATCTGAGGTGACCAGAAGTTCTGTCCTAACCTACTGACCTCTTGTTTCAAATACTCATAATAGGCTGAACTTTCTCCTACATGCTGTAATTTTCCAGGACTGTTGCCATCTTCAAGCTTAACAATGATATATTTATATCCCTATTTTAGGAGCATGGGTAAAAATAAACTTAGCTAGCTTTAAGAACAAAGATTAAACAAGCATTCTGTGTAATAGTGAAGCCTCGTTAATAATGTATTTGCATCTCATAGTTTATTTTGGCATGTAAGGAGATAAAAGCAACAGTGAAGCTTTTTCTGAGGTTGGACTCTCCAGATCCTCTCATTTGAATTATGCTGTGCACAGCAAAATACGTTCACAGTGTTTTCTTTGTCTTGATGGGAGCACGTGTAGTTATTCTGTCCTTACCTATCCACCTTCTGGATGAAACTGTCTTGCCTGATCCCTTTTTTGCTTTCATCCTGCAAAACCTCCTATCTTAGATAATGTGCTCCTGCACAGAGAATACTGAAGTGAGCAGAGAGGACAGGTATTGTTGAGAATCCCCAGTGTCTGGGCAGTGTCTTTGGGCAGCTCTGAGGCTGCTTCATGTCTCATTTTTGCCAAAAGAACTTATGAGACCCTGCAGGAACCTTAATTACTTTGAGATAATTTTCATTCTGTCTGTTTTGCTGATTCTAGTACAGACAGAGTGATCACATAAGGCTTGTTTTCACAGGAAAACAGATCAATTAAGTACCAGAAAGGATTTTCAGGAGTTATGTACAGTCTCAATTGCTGGCCAGAGACCAAGTTTTGATTAATCTTTAATTCAGTATTGTCCTTCAGGTGAGCTAGGTGCTTCAGAAAGTAAAAGATAAGGCCACTGCACAAGTCACCTTTCCCCTGTGTATTTTATATTTGCACAATGGAAGAAGTGGTGAATGCTACAGAAGTAGAGGTAGGTCAAGGAAGCAAATAAAACTCAAGCTTATGTTCATTACTTGTTTCCTGTGGATATTAGAGTGAAGAAAAACAGTCGTGAAAAAAAATGAATCAGGGAGTAAGAAAAGAGAAATTGAAAGAGGAAAACATGCAATGAGTGGAGAACAGTTAGGAGAAAATTTCTCCAAAACATAGGTCATCCTCTAGTATTTCCTGTAGTAGTTCCTTACCTTCCAGACTTCATTGGTACTTCACTTGCACTGTGCTAGTACTTAAGGTAGGGAAATGTTCGTAATTCAAATACTTGAAGTGCTTCCAACTTACTTTGAGTTACCCCAAGAATTTGAATTACCACCAACAAGTTTGGATTAACTGTACATCTAAGTTCCTGAGCTTTTCTTTTTCTCTTTCTGCCCTTTGTCACTTTTCTTCTCATCACTGGTCCAGAGAAGTGTACATCACAGTGAGTTTCGTTTAGGTTATGATATTTCCTCCACTACATTATTATATATTTGAGTTAAATCTACAACTGCTCTGAGTCAATATTTTTGGAGGGTTGTAGTAGGCATATGTTTTAAAGGATTATTTCATGCCTTTTCCTAATTTTCTATTCATCAAGCTAGAAATGCCATTTGCCTTTATTGTTTATTTAGAACCACAATATTAATCATTTATTTCCCCGTGAAATATTCACACTAGTGGTATTGAATTAGTTCTTCTCTGGTTTATGTGACATATGCCACATAAGGTTATAAGAAAGATTATTTCTGGAGGTCATACTCAGATCATGCCCTTTGATACCACGGGTAGGATTCATCTCCTGTAGGTTTAACCATCTAAGCTAGTCCTCCAGATTCACCTTAAGTCAGCAGAAACAGAGTCACATGGCTTCATATTGGATTGGGCATAATCTAAAGCAAACAAGTTCATGAATTACACTTCAGAGTTGTAGTTACATGATGCTGTTAATTATGGAGGGAGACTAGATGGCACTCTTAGACTAACTCCTAACTTCTGCGTGTCTGGAGATTAATGGGATGAATCTCACTCTTAATCCAGGTTCTGAAATGTTGAAAGACTAAATACCCTTCTTCAACAGTGTCCATTGCACCAGACGGCAGAGTCAAGTTCTATTTTAATTATTCTCATTCTGGCCCAATCACACCAGCATCACTGTCTGCACAGGACATATCCTTCTGTGAAGGGTTCCTTCCAGAATACATGTAACTTGCTGATTAGATTCATGAGCTTTTTTCCTCCTTATTGGGACCCATGAATCCGATTTTTCTCAGGCTGTCCATCATGGTACTGTGCCTGTGAGCACATGTGGGAGTCTGTGTTCAGACAAGTAGAAAGCAATTCCGTGGTGGTAGATAACATCTGAGGTGTTCACCCTGAGTGCATGTGGCTTAGGGCCTTCTTTCAAGTAGAGGTGCCTGAGTTTCACTGAACTGGGATTTAGTCTGGGTTTAGGTCATCTGTTGATGTTTTGTAGGTCCTTTATGTCTAGGAAGTAGCATCTTTTTGTTAAGTGGAAGAAGCCCATAGAACTTGTTATATCTTGTTTTCTTTTTCTAATCTTTTTGATTAAATGGCTCATATCTGATGGTATAGCCCAGTATTTCACTGTGTGTTAGAGGGTTTTATTTCCTCTGTGCTGTCAGAAGTAATAACCTTTAGTTCAAATCATAGCATAATCTATCTCAATGAGTAGACTCAGAATCATAAATCATAATTAGCAAAACTTAGAAAGAAAAAGGTTGATTGAAACAGATTTTATCTCATATCCACCTTTGCCGTTTATATTCCAACAGAGTGATGGAACACTATTGGCTACAGGCTCATATGATGGTTTTGCAAGAATATGGACGGAAGATGGTAAGTTAAACATTTATTGTTCTTAAGCATCAAACAGCAGTGAGCTGTAATTTGACCAATTTGTAAAGAAATTGTAACCTGTAATAATAACCTGTTCTTTGTTCCAGGTAACCTTGCAAGCACCTTAGGTCAACATAAAGGTCCAATATTTGCCCTGAAATGGAACAAAAAGGGGAATTATATTTTAAGTGCTGGTGTTGATAAAGTGAGTTTTAAAAATACATTATTCTAACATATAAGTATGCTGATGAGTGAACTTGTGCTGCTAAATTCCTTAAGATTTTTTTCTTCTTCTCCAAGCACCCTGAAGAGTTTACATTTCTTTAACATATTTAGTACATTTTTGAGGCTGCATAAATATATACTATTTTTATGGAAAATATTTTAAAAATTGTGTAAAATTGCATCTTGAGTGTGTCTCTATTAAGGAAGGAACAGCTTCCAGTACTTATATTTGTAGTTTTATCAGCTAACTATAAACAGGAAGAAAGTGATCTTAAATATACCACACCTTTTAGCTCATCTAATTGTTGAAACACTTTTATTTGAATAAAAAATATGTGACTTCCTCTGGAAATATGCAAAAAAAATGGTTCTGAACTGAAAATCAAGCAAAACACAGCAGTTACAGCTAAGTGCACATTAGAGATTAAAATGAACAGATGACTGATGATCCATTAAAACTGAAACTGGAAAGTACACAGCATTCATCTTGCCTAATTTTCAGTGTCTAAAAATTAGATGCATGTGTCATCCTTGGCTTCCTTTATAAAATTCAGAGAGAAAAATGGCACTTCCAAGGGATAGGCTGCGTGGCCTGTGTTCCAGTGAGATGCACTGACAGTGCTTCTCTCCAGCAGCTGGCAGAGGGGAGTCTAGCTGAGGTTTGTACATTTGTAAGCTCAGTGAATCCCTCTATTTTCATATCCTTGTGAAAATGGAAGTGAAAATAGTCTTATTCACTTTAATACTGGCTTATATATTTAGCTACACTGGTCTCCCAATGGTAATTCCATTACTCTGGTGAACTTACATTCTCAATAAAAGCAGCATTTCTTTAGGTGATCCATTATGAGCAAGATGCTGCATCCTTGATTTATTTTTCTGGAAGTATATACTCCCAATAAATTGACAATTCACTCAGAAGGTGGTATTGAGCTTTACAGGGGACACACTCACGTGTGCTGTGAGTATGGATTAAACCTGTAGTAAGCCAATTACACTTGAGTCTGTCCCACCTCAGTGGCAAGAAGTGTTGTGTACTCTGCTGATAGAAAAACATTTCACTGGTTGGTTTGTTACAAATGGGGTTCAGCATCATTTCAGAGTAGAATTCAACCTGTATCTTTTGAAAAGGAAAAAAGTGTTCTTTAAAGATCATAACTGAAACATTTTTTTCAATGTGCTTGTTAAAAATGTATAGTGTTGTCTTCTAGTGCTATTCAGAGAGAGTATGCCCAATCTTCATAGTTATATTGCTTCTTCTGTAGGCATGATACATCTTTGTCTACACTTAGATTATTATTCTGTAATATCTGGAAGTAATTTCTGGTTTTCCCACTGTTTAGCACACAAGGCTCTCTGTAGTTAATGATTTTAGCATCATCATCATTTAGAATTGTTTCTTAGTGAGGGTGCTGTTTGGGTTTTTTTCTCTGAGCTGAACAGTCACTAATCTTTTTTTCCACCCTTTCTTTGGATGCAGACAACAATAATTTGGGATGCTCACACGGGAGAAGCTAAACAGCAATTTCCTTTCCATTCAGGTACTTTTTGCATAACTCTTGTTAGGAAAACAAAATGCAGTTTTTAATTCTGTCAATGTACTTCATCCATATCTGCCAGAGAAAAGTTACAATTGAGTTTTTTTGTCCTTTAACTATCCTGAGTATCATGGCTTGTTGGTTTATTCTCATTTCAGAAAGACACAGTTCTGTAAGAATCAGCTTTGAAAGTTAAACTGATTTTAGGAGAGGGTTTGTACACCAGCCATGTCTACCTAACTCAGCAGTCCTGTTGTTACCTATATGCTTGAATAGTGCCAGGTGGTGATTCATGAAGAGAACTTTCAGTGGAGGTGTCTGGGATCTTTTCAATTCTCTCTGCTCCTGTTTCAATGAAACTGATTTGAGGCAGAAGCAGGCAGATCTCTAATGCACCTTGCATTTACCACTACACTCACAAAGGTCCTCAGAATGTTTTAGCTTTTAATTTTAACTGGAAGTTCTTCAATATTTGCTTTCTCTGATTTTTGGAAATCAGTTGCCAGCCTTGAGTTTCAAAACGTTGCTGCACCAAAACACTGCCTGGATGGTTACTTGTAGAACTTTCAAGAAGACAGGAGATGTCACAGATACTAAATAATCTCGAATAACAGACAGTCATTGACATAATCTGAAATTCACCTGAGACCAGACTTGTAAGATGTGGCTGAATTAATAATCTGAAGTGGCTTCGTTTTCATAGTGAAGAATTTTAAGGGGTATAGTAAAACTGAGTTTAAAACCATGAGAACATTCTGGATTCTGATGCTAGAGGTGTTCATCTTCCTCGTTTGCTGTAACTAATCCATTTTTAAATACAACAAGCTTTCACAATGTTCTTAATGGTGTTTAAAAACATATTTCAATACTATTTTTAAAACATTATTTTGCACATACTTTTCAACTCAAAACGTTCTTATTCTCACATTTACACTGACGTGAATAATATGCAGTAGCAATCTAAATTGTTATTCAACAGTAGACAAGAAGTATCTCCATGGGCACAGCAAGTCCATACTCTGCATTTCTGTCACTCATCTCCTGATTTATTAATGCAGCTGTTGGTTCAGAGGAGTTGGTGTCTGCTGACAGATTTTCTCACTGTGGCATTTATTTACCTACCGTAACTGTTCCATAACAGCAAACTGTGCACATAGAGTGATTTAGTTAATGAGACTCTTAATCCTCTGATCCCTAACTAGTAATCTAAATAGCTGTGATTCAGAACTTGGTTGCCTCTTCAGAATCATATTCACTGACATGTAAGCTGTCTTAGCAGTGATGTGCATCAACGACAAATCACCCCATCCCCTTTTTAGCAAGCTGAAAACTCACCTATATCTACCAATGCAATATGTCCATGTGCATGAAAAGATTTTTTTAAAAATTCTTACTGCACATGCTGTTTGTCTTTGGAACATGGGACACAACTGAAGTGTAGATGTGGAGAAGCTAATATTTTTTTTTTCACTCTTTCATATATGTTTTCATAGGGAAGTAAAGCAGTTATTAAGGAAATGCTGTTAAGGAAATTTTTGATAGGAGAAAGCATATATCCTACAAAACCTTCTTAAAATCAGCCAGACTCTCTACTCACTTTGTTCTCACAAGTCTAAAGCCACAAAGACCTCACCTTGTCCTCTTTGCATCACTAGGACAGATTAACAGCAAATTCCTTTCCATATCTGCAATCTGAAAACCTTGTCTACACTGGGATTAAAGGTGGCATTTTAACAATTAAAAATCTAGTCTAGGCAGGGTACGCTTCCTTTAACACATACTTCTTTGAAGTCTGGAGGTAGTTGGCCTGGGAAAAACATAGGGGTTTTTTACTGTCTGCTTCTTTACAACAATTGGTTTAGTTTACAAAACCACATGGACAAAACTGTCCTCTTAAAATACATAAGGAAAAGTCCTTTGTCTGGGTGTTGAAGGCCTCCATGTCATTGGAGTTCCCATGTAATTTTTAAGGATTTTTGGCCAAAATATGTAACTATGCAGATAAGTAGCTTCTAGGGTTTCATTATTTTTTGCAAAACTACGGATCATCAGAGGGCATTTGATCAAAACATATATTCACAAAACCTATTTCTTTAAAAAGGAGCTAAATAATCCAATTTTGATATCTACTGATAGATACAGACTGATGTCTACGCTTGCAGGAGCAAGTTGTTAAATTGACACCAAAAGAGGTATTTGTGTGGCCTAGTTTTAACCATCTAGTTGTGTAGTGACAGAACAAAGGGTGGATGGATTCAACCTGAAAGACGGAAGGTTTAGATTTGATATCAGGAAGAAATTCTTTACTGAGAGTGGTGAGGCACTGGATCAGGCTGCCCAGAGAAGCCCAGGTTGGATGGAGCCCTGAGTAGTCTGGTCTAGCAAAAGGTGTCCCTGTCTCCCTCTGCCAGGGGGCTGGAGCTAGGTGTTCTTTAGGGTCCCTTCCAACCTAACCCATTCTATGATTCTGTGATCTAAGTGCTCTGAATCACACTTAAATTTGTTCTGAAAAAGCCTAAATTACCAGATAATTATTGTAACACTTCCATTTTTGGTTTTTATTTTAGCTGCATTTTTAAGTATTTGTTGCTGCTTTTATTATGATATATTATGAGATTCTAACTGGTTTTATGCAATTGGCTGGTATCCTGTGCTTTTGGAAATACTTTGGCAATTTGATTATTTGCATCAAGAACATGTTTGGTTGATTTTTTCAAACCTTTTTATGTAGTTACTTATCCAGTAAACATATGATTGAGTACACCAATAAATGAATCTGTATTAATTATCAGCACTTGATGATTCAAGTTATGCTTCAGTGTAAATCCATAGCTTTAGGTGCCAATAGCTCTCTGAAAATTAGTTTTTGACCCATACGTATCGTAGTAGATATTTGCCCTGAAGGCATATTGCTATTAATGATGATATTTTTTTTATTTGCTTTGAAATAATAATACAAAGCTTGTTGCATAAAAAGAAAGACAAACAGGCAGTTAAAGAAAGATCTTTTGTTGTTTCCTGATCCTCATTCATGTTCCTTGGAAAATTCAGAAATAGTCTGCCTTCCTCACACGAATTTCCTTTATATTTTTACAACGTAGTAATTCCTTACCTGTCATACAGAATTACTGAGCTTTTTCATTAATACTGAAAAAAACCCTTGTCTATGAAACAATGTCAGCCCTTCATTCTCATTTAGGGAGCTACCTGATGATTCAGACAGTGATATGGATCTATTTTGTTTTGCAGTTCATAAAAATTATAATAGGAAAAATATATTTAAATGTAACAGGCTTGTCAGAACAGATACCTTTTCACCTCTGTATTACCAAAGTATCTTTCTAAACACATTTGAGTAAGGAATTTCTTGGTTTTGTTGTAATGATAATTTTGCATTGTATCTTTGCCAGGAAGAGATTCAACTTTGTTTCCTATATGCTGGTCTCATTCTGGCACACTTGCTTCTCACAAGAGTATGCTGAGAATGAAGATTTCTATATTTTAGCAAATCTTATGTCATCCTCTGGAGGGCAGCTAAACTCTATCCTGGGGGAAAAAGCCCAAGCAGCAGTCATAGAAACACAAGCAAACTGTTTGTCAGGAACTCCCTCCTGCTCCTGCTTGCACTCTGCAGTGACATGCTGGAAGAGTTTTTTGGGGATTTTTTTCCCATTCTTTTTGCAAAGTGTGTGTGTGTGTTGCACACAGGCACCACTTACATGCTCATGGGCTTTCTGTGCACAGAGTTCTGTTAGTTCAGTGCTAGTTAATGACAAACCCTCTACAGAAACTCTTCCTCTCATTTCAGATGAGGCTGATCAATGTACCTGCCTAAAACCAGTCCCCAAGCAAATTAAACTGAATTTTAGTATATTATTAATCCATGGGCCTGCACAGAATGATAGGTTTGTATCAAAGGTTGCGTAAAGCTCTAGTGCAAAGGGACACAACCACCTGTTTCTCCACCTTCCCATGTGTTGTGTCTGGTGTTCACAGGAACATGCTTGTCTAACCCAGATGAAATTATCCACATTTTTTCTGGGTTAGTTTTCTTTAAGTTTCTTCACTGAACTGGGTTACAGAGGGATGAATGCTGGACATAATCCATGATATGCATAGCTGGGAGCAGAGAGGGTGGAGGCAGTGTTTTGCTCCCTCTTATGTAACTTAACCCAAAAGATTCTCATAAGTAGATACCATGCAAAGTATCCAGATTATCCACTGGAATAGAAAAAATAATTTGTGCCCTTCAGACAGTCCCTATCAGCCCTATAAGTGGTTGCAGGTGACAGACCAAGAACAGGCTTGTAGTCTGTTTCATCCAGATAGGTGATGGGAGGAAAATTATTTGGGATAGCTGGTTTTTTGTCATGATCCCTGATATTCCTTCTGTTGTTTGTATTCACAGCTCCTGCTCTGGATGTAGACTGGCAGAACAACACTACTTTTGCCTCCTGCAGTACTGACATGTGCATCCATGTGTGCAGACTTGGCTGTGATCGTCCTGTTAAAACCTTTCAAGGACACACAGTAAGTTTAAGAAGTCCAAAACATTAGTGATGAAGTCACAGCAACATGTTACAATGATGGCAGATGATGGGTTTGCAGGGTGTGTTCTAGCAGCAAAGGTGTCACACCCCACTGTTTCCCTAGAAGTATATTCCTTGGGAGTGAGTGATTCACTGCCTGTTAGAAGGGATAAAATGTTCTAAATCACCACAGGAGGCAACACCTCTGGCTTAAACAGTGGGAGTTTTTCTGTGTAGCATGAGCTGCAGACTAAAGGCACATTCATAAATAAGATTGTGTTTTCCGCTGGCTTAATTTCCTTTACTAAAGAGCTATGAATAAGGAGAGAACAGTTTACCTCCAGCCATTGTTTAGTTTTAGAATCAATTTGATCTAATAAGATACATTAAAGATGTATTTCCCCACTCTTTTCTTGGTGGTATTTAATGACTGTCAAAGGTTACTTTTTCTAAGTTTCATTTGTGAGAAAAACTGCAATCATTTACTGCCCCATAATTCAGATGTTAGCTTCCAGAACCGTGCATTTGGAGACCTTTATCTTAGTCTGTGGTTAAACCTATATTTCATGATAGGTTGTACATTCCTAACAATAGATTGGTACTTTGTGATTATATGAAATGCACTGTTCTGTACATGATCCAAATTTTCACTTCAAGTATATCTATACTTGCTTTTAATTATTACTGAAATATGGAAAATGTATCAAGAAAAATTTAAATGTTTTCCAGGATTGTTTTCACTGGGACCCTGGGTCAATTTATATTTTTAAGAAAACAGTCTTTCCCTTTTTATAAAATGCTTTTTTTCTCTTTACCTATAGCTGTGGAAGAGCATGGTAAACTTACTCATTACCAAGGGGATACACTAGACTTGGTTAATTACAATGTGCTAGAAAGACTGATAGAGAAAGCATCCTAAACTGTTTAATATTCCAGCATGGAATTCATTTACACATAAACCTCTCTTTAGAGAGACCAGCATTGTTGTAGAGCTACAATATGAAGAATTATCAAGTCCACAAAACACAAAACAAAACACCTCACCAGTATCATTATTTTCTGTTGAAAACTTGTATCACCAAGTCTACAGAACATTACTGAAAGAAATGCCCCAGTTTTAAAAAGAAGCTAATGCTGTATCATCAATCTGTCTGGGTTTATTTAAATCCTAGGATATGACAAGGATAGGAGCAACTTTGTGCCAGATCACATCAGAAGATTGTTTGTGTGTATTGTTCACAAGCACAGGATGGTTCCAGTCCAAAATGCCACTTAAATAGCGTGTTGGGGAGGCAGCAGTGCTTTTGTTCACCCCTAAAAGCACCAGCACTGTAATTTGTGGGTGAACTTGTTCCATGCATAAACCTTGAGTGCCCTCTGCTGAGTGCCCTGTACAATGCAGTAACTGGAATATTTGCTTAATAAAATCTCTCTTGATTTCAGAACGAGGTGAATGCAATCAAATGGGACCCATCTGGCATGCTACTAGCATCTTGTTCAGATGACATGACATTAAAGGTAAAACAATTTCCACTCCTGTTTTTCAAGAAGTAAGGACAAAAAATTATGTCTCTTTTTCAGTCTTTTCCAGAATGATGGTAATGTATCACTTCAAACTCTGCATGAACACTAGTTTCCATTTTGTCCCATCTTTCTTGAAGCAAATCTAAGACCGAAGACAGGGAAGCAAACACTGTGGAAATTGAGGCATCCTATCCAAATAAGTATTACATGACTGATATGCCATTGTCACAAAAAAGTCATAGTTTAAGTATAGATAATATAGAACTTCAGCAGCCCAAAAACCCTTTCTCATTTTTCTTTTCCAGCCACATCAAATGAAGGTTGTCTGTGTAGGAGTAGCTGTATGATGTTATAGCAAAGCCCTCTTTGCTGGACTGTTGATTTATGCTGGTTCCCTGAAGAAAGCAAATATCCCAGGAAAGATTTGGTTTTGTGGATAGAATTGTACCAGTAATAGTTTCCTTGCAGTATGGTTGTGTTAATTAAATTCAGATCTCTTTGCACTGCTGATTGACACAGCTGAAGCTTGGGACATTTCTAGCATGAAACTGAGACAGCAGCAGAATTTGCAGATGAGACCTAAGTGAATGTCAGTGTCATGAACATTTCCTGTTCATAGGTAGACTGACTTCTGCTCTGTCTTTGCCACATACCCACTGAGGTTTTCATCATTCTGGATTCCAGATGTATTATTGCAGGCTAGTGACAGAGCTGGAAATTTACAGGAAACAGGGACAAAATGAAGCACCTTGCCTGTCATGCTGCCACAAAGCAGTATTGCATAACTGCTCTTGCTCTGCTTAAATATCCTGACCCAGTGGTAGCACATCTTTTTGGTGCCCAGTTGCATGCTGTGTTTTAAAAACCACCATGATTCACTGTTGTTGTTACCAGTTCAAATTCCTGACCACTGAATTTGGCACAAGAGCTAGTGGTTTGCTATCCTTGGCCTCACCTCTTTATAAAAACCTTAAGTGACAGAGATGGCAAATGCTCCAAATTAAGGCAATTCTTCTTCCTCCTTTTCCTTTGTAAATCAGTCCTCTCCAACTTTTTTCTTCTCTATTTTTGGAATTTATGAGCTTTTCCTATAACTTCTTGGAACATGCTGCCTGTCAGCCATAGAACATGGCTGAGCTTTGTGTAGCATTTCCAAAAGCAGTCTCAGGTACACTGATGGGAATTCAGCATAAGAGCACATCATTCTCGTGGTCAGACTTACAACAACTGACTTAAATCATTACTACATTTTTGGTATCTCTCTGAAACTGACTAACTAAATTTGAGTTATTTTCCCTATTGTGAATTCCTTAATCTTATTTTCTCAGTTAGCTGAAGAAAACAGGTACTAAATTACTTGTCATCTTCAGCATATTCTTCATTTTACACTGAGTATTTGGCCATGTAACACCGCAGAAAGATGGACTGTCTTCCATCTTCTGTACTGTTAAAAACATGAGGGAGACAAGTGGAGCTCAGGAGGAAAAAGAAAATTTTACTAGCATAAGAGAAAATTGCTGTGTTCTAAGCAGTTGCTACAATTTTCTTTTCATTCTTTAAAATGACTTCTGTTGCAATGTATGAATAAAATTCAGGTTAAACTTCTTCAAATAGATAAACTTCTGTGTGAAAATAGTTACAGGCTCTTGGAAGTACAGCAATTCTTTAGTTCTTATCTATTGAATAAATACTGTTAAATGTGTAACTCTTTCTCCTACTGGAGTTATTTTAATGTATGTGCCAAATTGCTGGATTAATAAATTATATTTATGTGTATTCAGGTGAGTCGAGATCTCAAATAAACAAAGGGTAAGAATAACATAGAACTGAAGTAATTCAGCTGAGAAGAGATTAATAATGTTACCATTTTCTTCCTTCATTATTTCTCTGATTCAGATATGGAGTATGAAGCAAGATACGTGTGTACACGATCTTCAGGCTCACAGCAAAGAGATTTACACTATCAAATGGAGCCCTACAGGACCAGGCACCAGCAACCCAAACTCCAACATCATGTTAGCAAGGTAAAAAACACACCTCTTTGTCTCACCTGCCAAGAAGAAGGATCATCTTTCTGACATGTAACCCGACTGTCACTTTGCCATCAGTCCTCCTGCAGACAATTCCACTAAAAAGTATCTGTGTATGTAAGTCAGGGGGATGGATACAAAGGGCAATTAGTTGTATTTGAAAAAAGAACAGGAGCAAAGAAAGAAAATGGAGACGTGCGGTATTTAACTTTTCAGCTGCCTTGCTGAAATGGTTGTAAATTTGGCATTGCACTTTCACATCCACCATCAGGTTGTTAGGAGTGAAAATCTTGAGGCAGGTGGTCTCAAGATTCAGGCAGCTGGAATGGTTTCTAACTGGGGTCAGGCAACTCACCTGGGCAGTTAGAGAAAAATTTTGTAGCCTTCTTAGCTAATGGAGAAAAGCTTGGAAAGTTCCACTTGAAAATCAGTGCAGAATTCTTCTTTGATCTTAGGAAATACATTTACTTGTGGTATTGTGGGTTTATCAGATCAGCTCATGGGGTGTGCATTGTGGGGAGAAGTTGTATCGAAACTTTTTTTACTCCTTAGTCTGGGAGTGGACATGGAAGAATGTCACTTTCTTGGAGTTATTATTTTTATATTATTTTTAATGCAAATTATTTCCTTTGCTTTTCGCCAAGCCCACAGTTTGTGATTTAAATGGAATGTAGCAAAAAGCATCACTGAAAGTGAAGAGAATCACAGTTCTAGAGAATTATAAAATGCTAATTCGTTAAACAGGGTGAATCCATTAGGAGTAAGATCTCTCTAGACCCATTTATCCTATCAGTGACAATATATATTTAACCTTCCAGAATAACAGGAGGTAGAATCTCAATAGTGGGGAGCTTGGCCTTCTTAGAGCACACCTAGATAGGCCCTAAGGGTCCTCATAGAAGAATTCAGTACTATAGCTGTAGTTCTTAAGATAAAAAATGGACAGTCTGTGGTACATTTTAGCTTTTCTGTTTGAAAAGCTATTGTGTCTTGCTTAGCCAAGGGAAAAAAAAAAACCTGTGGTGTTCTCTTATAACATTTACAGTATCACAAGGGTGCTAATTGATTAACACCCTAATTAATCTCATGTTTGAATGCTTCTTGCAGTGCTTCGTTTGATTCCACGGTTCGGCTGTGGGACGTTGACCGAGGAGTCTGCATCCATACATTAACAAAGCATCAAGAGCCTGTCTACAGTGTAGCTTTTAGTCCTGATGGGAAATATCTAGCCAGTGGGTCCTTTGACAAATGTGTCCATATATGGAATACTCAGGTACTGTTTTTGCCTCATGTGAAGCACATCTGGTTTAGATGACACATTAATAGCAAAAGTTTAAGTGGAAAATGTGTATACCTAGGTCATGCATGACCTGCCTGCCAGGGTGAACCTGATTGTATTGGCTGGCACAAATCCATGGCAGTTGAGTCACTCAGGTGCAGTGAGGTGACTGCCCAGAACAGTTCTGCTCAGTCTGCTTTGTATGCTAAAACAAGTAGCATGCATGAAAATTGGTATGTTGTTTTGGGTCATCAGCTTTGTGAAGCAAAGGTGTAGATTAGAAATAAGAGATACTTTTGTTTAGTTACAAACTGAATTCAGTTGTGAATCTGGTGCTCCTTGCTTAGATGTTGTGAAGAGGAGACACAGATACAAAGATGTACAGGCAGAGGACTGGTGATATTCTGGAGAAAAGTGGGACATCATAGTTCCACAGATGTAATTCTGGATACTGGTACCTCACAACCTGAATTAGCAACAAACTTTAGAGAAGAGCACATCAACCTAATGCCCCAGGATTACAATGTGCTAGAAAGAAAGAGTCTCAAGAGAGTTGACAAAAACAGATGTCTTGAGGACAAGACATCTTGTTTCTGTTCCCAGAAACATCCTGGTTTCTGGAGGAGCCTGTTGCTCTTCATTGCAAAGACGAGTTTCCTAACAAGTTTCCCTCACAATGTGGAGGTGGCCATAGCTGGGTGATCTGAATAGCTCCCCCTTTTAATGTAGTGCCACATGACAGAGAAAAAGAAGGGGAGCTTCTGTATCCAATGTCTGCATGCTCTTTTGCTTTGTAGAGTGGAACTCTAGTACATAGCTACAGAGGCACCGGGGGCATTTTTGAAGTCTGCTGGAATGCTAGAGGAGACAAAGTGGGAGCAAGCGCATCAGACGGATCGGTAAGGATCATCAAACATTGCAAAGGTTGGGTGGAGATTTCTTTTCTGGGAGCATCAACAAAAAACTGGATGCTGTAATTGCCTCCTGGGAGCAGAACTGAAGACAGAGGCAGCTCAAGACACAAGTAGCTCTATGTAGTGTATTAAAAATGCTCCTGCTTTGAAAGGTTTTGAATACTAGGAGGTGGTGTTCCTGTCGGAAATGAAGAATGCTTGTGGAATAGGTGACTACTGCTGAAGATGAGAATGATTTTTAAATACATATTTGACAAGAGCAACAGTCGTGTTATTTCTGTCATTATCTGTCAGCTTTAATGAAGAGCAGATCACAGCAGTCAACTCTGCAACAAACGGTTACCCTGGGGCTTTCAGAGTTTGATTCCACAGAAGAATAGTCGTATTCCTTTGAATAGGAATAGCTAAAGGAGGAAATTTTCAGCATGATAGCAAAGATTTTGTCATGTGGTAAAGGAGAAATATTGTTGTGGATACTGTTTATTCCTTACTATTTTTTGCTGTTAGTGTTACTTGTAAAAAAATTCAATCGTAGCATGATCAGCTCATGCAGGACACACCTGGCTGGCTGGCATAACTACTTTGGAGAGTATTTTTCAACTGGTTTTAACAAAGGGAACACCTATGACATGATTTGGTTCTTTGAGCTTGGTTGTGCCGTCTCAGACAGCGCCATGCCTGGCTCCCAACAGCTGCTCCAAATGGGCACATGTCCACTGTCATTCCTGCCAAGCCTGCATCTGTTTTGGATATATTTCAGAAGTGGAAGTGGACATGATATTTAGGCAACTGAACAGATCCCATAATCTCATGAGATGTGCCACCAAAACGTTTGTTTGTAAACCAATGAAAGCCCAGCTAAATGTTAAATGTGTGGGTTTCCCTTGTGCTTTCTGCCATGTCAGTTTGTTCCTTTACTTGTGTGCCTGTAAACCAGTACTTGAGAGAGGCTGATTTGAAGCTGGAGAGTGTAACATCCAGCTGGCTGACCCACCTGTGTGCAGGGTGCATGAATGGGATTTCCACATCACCTTCACAAATGGTTCTTAACACGGGGTCTTCTCTCCGCAGGTTTGTGTTCTAGATCTGCGGAAGTAAAAGCGAAATGTTTTAGAAGAAATTTCAAATGGACCAGCAGTGAATGTGTGGGGAGAAGCACTCTTCAAAACTATTCTTAACAGCTCCAGAACTGTACAAACTTGAACAAAGTCAGAGTGTACCGTGAAACCGACTCTCCCTGGCCACAGGTGACTTGTATTTTGTCCGTAACCTTCATCAAGGAGTAAAAAGGCAGTCACTTCAGAGGGGGAGGGAACGGTTTCCACCTGGAACATTCAGCCTTGGAAGCATGAAGCCACCAGCTAGGCATTGCACTGTTTGGTTTGCATCTGAGAACTTGCTCTGATGGCTGGGGAAAAAAAAAAAAGCTGTGCCAAAAAAATTAATAAAAAGGAAAAAAGAAAAAAAAAAAAGAAAAATGCTGTGATAAACCAAAAGGGAAAAAAAATCCTCCTCCATGCGGTGTTGTATTTTTTCCTTCCAATTTGGACACTACAGTTGCTCTCCCAAAGGACGTTCAAAGACCAGTTTGTACTGATGAAATGCTCAACTTTGTAATCACAACACTTTCTATTTTCTAGACTACTTTTTTTGTTCAGTGGTTTTTCTATCAGCTGGAATATTACAGCCTGGAGGATCCCAGGCTTAGGATGAAACTTTTGTTTTCCTTTTATTTCTCCCTTCCACTCCCTACTTTTCCTTCCTTTTTTTTCTCCGCTTTCTTTTTGCCCCCTTTTTTTTTTCTTTTCCCTGTATGCCCATAGTAGATGCAGCCAGGTGGACATGACAATGAAAATTTTTGACAGACTGCTTCTCCTCTCTTCTATATCTTCCTTTTCCTTTCTTTCTCTCCATTTAAAAGAAAAAAAATCCTCCATGCTTCAGATCTTAGCGTCTCAAGGGCACTTTCAAATTGTGTAATAAGTGCTTTATATAAGAATGCAGTGCTGGGGAAGATTTTTACAGGAGAAAGATGACTTTTAACAGAAAGAACCCAGTGTATTTTTGGAAAAGAAGTATTTTTTATGTTAAACAGTTTTAAAAGCCTAAAATGGCCACAAAATGTAGACCAGTTGTGTAATTCAAGCAAAAAGAATGACACAGAGTCCAGGGAACATGAAAGGCACAGTATCCTTTTTCTCTCCTCTTTCAGAAAGTGCTGTGAGAAAAAGTGGTGTTTGATACAAGAAATACCAGTCCTTTACTAAAGTCCTTTTCCAGCAGCCAGCCATTTACATAGTCTCATTCCATTTTTTATGGCTGTTTGATGATGTAAACTTATTCAAAGAGATTCAGAAGCCGGAGACTATAAATATAGTATTCATTTTTCTAGTCTATATTTTGGTTTGTTTTCAGTAACCAGGAGAAAATGCTTGTGTATCTTCTTTCCTCTAGAGATAGTTCAGATTTTGACAGAATATGGGTTTGGCTGCCTGTGGCCTTGCTGAGCAGTGCTGTCTTCCACTATTCATTATTCCAGTCAGTCAGTGGGGTTTTACCACTGACTTAATGAGACCAGGTGAACTGAAATACATTGACTGCATCTGTGGCTGTTGAAGAATGGACTCTTGCCAAGCTCCTGTCCATCCATGGACCACAGACACCAAGAAGGCTCTGCCATTGCAGCAGGTGGTGCTGCTGTCACCGTGTGTGTGCTGCATCCTGCAGGAAAAGCTCTGGGTCTGCATTTGGAGGCTCACTGTCTGCCCAGACAAGTTTAGCCTTGAGGGTGTCCTCAGTGTGGTGCTCAGAAGACAGTGAATTCATTAGGTGGCATCATATGTAAGTTCTATCTCAACATGTAAACCACTGGAGAGTTGTGGGGAGTGAAATGATCAGAACAACGATGGAGAGTATCACCTATCCACTCTGGACAAGATTTCCTTACTGCAGCAGTGACACCTGCACAGATGCCAGCTGAAGACTGCTTTACTCTAATTGAGGAAATGACGAATGCAAAGAAGGACACATAGGCAGAGTTTACTGAAAGTGCTGTAAACTACAAGGCAGCCTTGGGGTGGTGTCAGACATGACTTAGACACATCCTCAGAACTGGCTGAGTCACGCAGGTGTCTTCTCTACAGACTAGGCTAGGATCTGTAGGAGAGAGTAAACAGGCCACAAACCCCTTTAGAAATGTAGAACCTTCTGCTCAAAGTTGCTGTAACACGGCATCATCCCCTTGGTTTGACCAGAGCTGCTGAAGGTGGGATTTGATCTGAGCAAATCCAGAGCCCTCGGGCTTTGGTGGTGTGAGACCTGCTGAGCTCCAGGGCATCATCGTGGAATCTGAACACCATCTTTTCTCTGGGGTTTTCTTCTCTGTATGCTTGCATCTGTAGGGGATCCTAGTCCTCCTACTGGAACTAGACACTGCCAGCTTCAGCTGTATTTCTTAAAGATACACCTTTGGAAAGGAGAAAAGAATGGAAAGAAGTAACTGCTAAAAGTGTTAGTCCTGAGGTGAAAGCAGTTATGTGGGATTTTTGTTACTAGTGATAGTTAGGGTTGTTTGTAATTTATCTCAAATGATGGGATGCCAGGCAGTATCAAGGATTATTTTTGCTGTTAAGTGCTTTTATGTGTTGTTATAGTTTTTTGCACCAAGAGCATGGCTGTAGATCACCATGTGGCAGTTTTGCACTCTTTTCTAATAACCACAGGTACCTGCTAATTTAAGTCACTACTTTTTTTTTAAAAGGAGGACTTGCTCAAAGAGTCTTGGACTTGAATACAAAGGCGTAGTGTGGTTTGATGAGGCACGGTTTGGACAATGATTTGATTGCAGTCATTGCTTGTAAACAGTTAAACTCCTACACTGCTTTTTGGTGGCATTTCTGAGAATAACAAGCAGAAATTGCCAGTCTGTGGGAGGCCAACCCTGATGGGGCTGTGGCCTTGCCTCTGTCCCTTGAGTGAGACCTGAATAGGCCAGATCTCAGTATTTGAAGAGATTAATTTGCTCAATGCTGCATGACTGGCTAGCTCCACAGCCTGTGTTTCATAGTTGTTCCCAGGATAGCTCCTGTAGATAACAGGGCAGTGTCTGTGACGCTTTTTTCCCGTTTTTTAAATTTGTCAGAACACCACTTTGCATGCCTACATGGAGGTAAGAAGCCAAGAGAAACAAAATTTGAATATCTGTTGGTTTGCCAAGCTTGTTCGTGAGAGAGGCTGCTGCTCCAGAAAGTTTTCTATATGGACCATCAGAGTTAAAACCAGTGTACATGAGGAGCTAAGGAAATTCATTTTTCTTACCTTCCACAAAATCCTAAAGCCTGGAAAGATGCTGTAGTAGATAGTTTCCAGCTGAAATGAGAGCTGTTAAGGAAGGCAGGAGGTGTAATTGCAAAGGTTGATCTTAACCTAAGGATGGGATTTGTTCAGGACAGGGACAGTGGGGAGAGGCTTTTCCAGGCTGTAGTTCAAGGTGGATGTCTCAGCCTGGACCTGCAGCACTGTGCTCCTGGGAGCTTCTGGGAGCTCTCCCTCCCCTCCAGCAGCGGGGCATTCCCAAGCTGGCAGAGCCTCTCTGTGACTCCCCTGCAGTAGAACTGCACAAAGCAACAGCCCAGGGGACTTGGTAAGATTTCTTCCTAGAATTTTGTTTATAGTTCTTTGTAACAGAAGAGAAATGGAAAAACCTAAGTGACCAAACAGGATTGTGAAACCATCAAGAGACTTGCTGGATTTTTATTATTGCTGGCTGTCTGGAACTGGCCTGGAAGTGAAAAAACCCCAGTTTCTGAAAAACCACTATATTCTGTGGGTTAGAAGGATACTGAATCTTTTATGTAGAAAACACTGGGTCCCTTATGGGGCAATAAAGGGCCTGACTTACAGGGTTGTACACACATTAACCCCATGCTACATCTTAGAAATTTCCTTTTAATTTGTTTAAAAAAGAAAAAATAGCTAATTTTAGAGCCAAGTGAAGTGCACTTTGTCAAATGTAAGGGTCTGCTTTGTTTTTGGGTTTCTTTTTCTTTTTCCCTTTTTAATTTTTCCTCCTTTCTTTTTTCCTCTTACTGCCTTTTTAAAAGATGTGGTTCTTTGTCAATTGCAGAAATGTTCTTTCAGCCACTCACTGAAATTCTGAATTCTGGCTTCTGCAGTTTTTATTGTCTGTGTCAGACTTGCAGCCAGACTTGGTTCTCATTTAAGCATTTCCCAGGTTCTGTTGAAACAACATCAACCCTTATTTTGTTTCTCCCCCACCCACACTTTCTTCAAATTCACCTTGTGTATTGTAGCTCATTTGTTTTAAGGAGAGAATCAACAGATCATATTCAGTGTCTTGAATAAATTGCTATATTTTGATATTAGAGAATTCTGTGCATGTTGTTCCTTATTCTTTTCTGGTTGTTTTGCATCCTGCACATAATAGCTGGGGTTGAGTGACTAAAATTGTGCTGTGGTGTCACAACTTAAGTTTCGGTGTGGTGTCACTGGCTGGTGGGTGTTTAAAGACCTTGACCATGGGTTCATAGGATTTTGTAATATTCAGGGTATGGATGCTGTAGCCTCTAATTTTCTTTACTTTATTACAGATTACTGCAAACATCACACTACTCACCATTAGCAAGTACACCTATATTGAAGAAAGCAAATATATATATATGTATATGTATATGTATATATATGTGCATATATATGTAGCTATTACAGGGTATCTGCAGCATTAGTATAGCAACAATCAGTGATACAGCAGCAATAAATTTATAGCAACAATCAAATATAGCAGCACCCAATAGTAGTAGCAATTAAGTGTATATATATAAATTACAGGTTACAACTAAGTTGTAAATGCAGCAAACTTGGCAGGAATACAACAGCAGATACACTTAGGGTAGGTTAATTACATGTTCAGATTAGACAGCAAGCTGTAGATCTCAGAAGGGGCCCAGCCATCCCAGAGATAAAACAGGCCAGCCCCAGACCTGGGCTGAGTGAGGGAACAGAAGAACAACAGGCAGGGTCTCCCTTCAGGAACAATCCATGTCACAGAGCTTGGAGTCAGCAAGGTTTCCCCAACAGTGGTCCAAGGTCTTGCAGACCTGTGTAGGAAAGGGGCAAGGATGTGCAGTGCAGGAAGAGAGAGAGAAGCTGATTTGGATAGAAAATAATTTCTCTATCATAGAGACATAAGAGGGTACAGGACACATCATTTCAAGCAGCCAATGGATGCAGTTAATTTCTGTTTTTCACCTAGGACACCCAAAAGATTATGATTTCACTTCTATTTTGGAACTTGTCCTGCTCTTGCAGTTGAAACAGCCAGTGGAAGTTACCAATACATTCTTTCTCAGGATGTTATCCCCTTTTTCCAGATTTTTCAGCTTTTCAGATGATGTTACTATTACAGTTCCTTGGACTGGCACTTTCTGGGAGTATCTCAGGATGTCTCTGGTACCCAGCTGCATTTCAGAGATGCTGGCTGTGCTTCTCAAGAAAGCTTCTGGTCCCCAGGCTCACAGCTCCCAGGCTGGCTGGCAATTTCCCTCACAGAATTTTGGCAGACTTCACCTGTTGAGTACTTTTTCCCTTTGAGTCAGGTTACCTTTATGGCTGCTCACATCACATGTTTACTATTTGATTTTATTTCCTCCTGTGCTGTATTTATTGGAAATTTATACAGCTGGTAAGGAGCCAATTTGAGTAAGATTGGGTTGAAGTACTTTTTAAAGTTTCCTTCAATTAAGTTTCCTGAAAAGGAAGTTTCTCCATATAAAATAAATTGGACTCTAGTTCTGATCAAGGTAAATTGTTAGTTTTTCTTTAAGCTAGCCAGGCTAAAATTCAACCTTGCTTAAGCAGTTGGAAGTTTTTGAACAACTTCACGAGTGGAATATTCTGAAGTTGTCAGAGTCATCCCCTCTCAGGAACTCCCGTGGGCTTCTGTCTCTGCTCGGGGCTTAAGGCACTGACCTGAAAGGATGCAAAGGGAGGGGATTGCTTAGCATTAACATTGCTTAGCTGAATGTTGTGTAGATTTTGGTTGGGTTTTATTCCACAAAATGGTTTCCATGGTACTTGGGGGGGATTCAGCATGAAAGGGCATTCCTGCTTTGTGACCGTGTAAGAGGCTGAACCATTGACCTGAGCTAAGGCTGATTGTCCAAAGCCTTCAAAAGGAATTAGTGCTCAGAACAAAAACAGTCCCGTGTGTCACATCATCTAGTTCTGAGGTGTTTAAGGACCCAGAGCATTAGGTTAGGATTAATATATAACACTTGGAAAGACAGAGGGTCTAGAAAAGCTGGTGTGCTGATGATGAGCACCTCAACACATCATATATTCAAAAAAAAGAGTTCATGATGTTTGTGTCAGTTCATGTTCTGACATTTGCACAGCACTAATGTCTTCGTAACAGCTTCTCAAAATAAAAAATATGAGAGCTAAGGAGACAGCTAGAGTGAGGCTGGAGCTTCAGGGCTAGTGCTGTATAAAAGTTCTCACTTTATCTGCTGCTTAAATAAATGCTTTGTGATGGTCCTATTTTTAGTCATGTTATTTTCAGGCATGTTTTCAGACAACGTATGACTGTCAAACTAAAATTGTAGTTTGGTTTTCCTGCATTTATCCTATATATATTTACTCAGCCTGAAAATTATGTGACAACTAACACTGGAAGCATCGAGCAGTCCTAAACCCTTGCTTCTCACTTCTGTCAGTGTGCAGTACAATTAAGGGTACTTTTAGAGCTATTCTTGGAAGATGGAATATTGCAGCATCTCAGTCAAAACAACTCCTTTCCCTGCCATCATTCTGTGTATCATTTCTAGCCAAGGGTGAGATCAGCACTGACCAGTAAGAGCACATGCAATTTCATATTGAAGCTCTGTGGTATAAAAAGTAGTTTTTGAAGCTTTGAAGTCTTTTAAGTGAAGAAATTACTCACTTGGCAAGGAATTTATCATCATTGCTGACTCCTTTCCCAATAGGAAGGAAGATCTTTGTTTCCTTAGAGATAGGGTTTTTTCCACTTCCTTTTGAATATATTCAAAAAACCAAAAGCATACAAAACCTAATAGCTGCAGGAAAGCAGCTATATCCTCTTTTATGGCTGCAAGGTCTAACGTCTTTTACCTTCCAGGAAGAAGCCTTGACTTCGCCATGGAATTCATTAGTCATTATTTCAATACAAGAGATCAAAAAAAGATTTTGCTCATCACTTTCCTATCCTTCCCATTAAATACTGGGACAAGGTTGACGGCCTCGTCCTTCACTAGAGTAATTCATCACAGTCAGATGCACAACAGACAAAAATGGATTTGGTTCCAAAAGCACTGCCATTCTGCAGTTCCAAAACTGAGAATTACCTCTCTAGGCTTCTGAAAATCCGTGGTGTCAAGTGAGCATCACATCCCTACATATTGTGTTGCAGTTCCTGAAAAATTCTGAATATTTTCTTGAAGGGAAAGACAGAAATGTCAGACCCTTAGGAGGGCATTTGAGACATCCTGCAGTCCTTACAGTCATGGGGTCCTGCCAGCTGGACTGAAAAAGTTGTCAAGTGCCTGCAGAGAGTAGTGAAGGCACTGTGGGAAGATGACTGAGGGTAAAAAGGTAACAATGCAGAAATTACAGGGAATATACAGCTGCTGCTCCCTGGAACGAGCGTGGGGAGCATCTCTGACCTCCCACACACAACACAATCTAACGGGGACTAAACAGAGGGTGGAGCAGGGCAGAGACCACAGCCAGGATTTGTCCAAACCTTTGCAGAGAAGGGAACTCCGTGGTACTTCCTAGCTGAAAAGCTGCTTGGCACCTAAAAACAAGGGAGATAAAGGAAGCCCTTGAATTAGCAACCATGGCAAAATCCCTCTCCTTGGACTGACATGCCCCCATCCCAAGGTTATCTCAGGTACTCTGCTGACATACCCACCCCCAAGGTATGACCACCCCTCAGTGAGTAAGGTGTGTGGCTTAAGTCACTCAATCTCCACCTCAATATAAAGAAATGATATAAAAGTAAGTTAAGAATGGGAAGAAGTCAGGGAAGTCTCCAGAGTAACTTCTGGGGTCAATCGACAGGGGTGAACTGCCTTCTCCCCTGTAGGGAATGAATGCCTGTTGGGCAAGATCTGTATTCCATGTGCATGGAATGATTTTCATTTTGAATGAGTTACATTTTGTTAGGATTGGAGCTTGTCACTATGTTGCTTTGAATTATGTGTTGCTTTGAATATGTTTTTTCAGTCAGACACTATCCCCAGCAATCCTTGAACCCTGACCTGTCACAGCTTCTTTAATAAAGGGTATTATTCTGTAACCTGTTAATGTGAGTCCTTCAAGGGCGTTGACAGAGAAATCAAATGTTAAGGATTTGAGAAAATCTCCCCTTTTCACATGACAGGCAACCTAAACTGCCAAGATAGAGATCTGATGGGAAGAGCCCTCAGCATGGTGTTTCTATCCTTGAAGCCCTGGACAGTGGCTGCTAATCAGCTTCTTCCCCAGAGGCTGATTTGGGGAGAATCATGAGAAATTTGTGTGCAATAAAATGATTGTGTCTAATCATTCACCCACTCATCTTCCTCCACAGGGGATGACAAGGGCAGATAGCCTGTGCTTCAGCCAGTTCACACAGACATCCTTTTTTTTTTTAATATCACCATTAAAGGTCCAGGTCTCATGGCTTGATCAAAGAATACATATCAAAGCAATTTAAAAAAATGTAACCTTTCTAATCCACCAACATTAAGAGTGGCGTCCTGACTTAGGTCTGCTTCAGTACAGAGACATTGATAAGACTGTAAAAATCTATTAACATATGAGCAACATAAGTTTTTAAGATAAAATCCTAGATCTCCTATGTAGATTGGTAAAAAATGTGTTGGTACAAAATAATTTTTAAAAACTGCTCTGGACTCTGTACCAGAGTCTGCAAAAGATTAATAAATTGGGATGTATTTCTCCAGATGTAAATTTGGAAACTGAAGGTGTTGGTATGGGAAAAACCAGCACTTCTCATCACTGTACAAGTTCCACCAGCCCTCTGGAGACTGGGGGAGCAATAGATTAACTCCATACACCACTGAAGACCCCTTATCAATAAAAAGCCCAACATTCCTGTCTGCACAAAATAGCACATTTCTGCCTGGGTTTTTGGTTTCTGCGGTGACAGAGAGGCAAGCAGGTGGGGAGAGAGGAACTAGTCTGTGCAGAGCTCTAAGCTGAGAATTTGTCCCACAGCTTTTATCACCAAACCTTACAAAACTTTTACTTTAAAAACAACCACCAACAGCCTGATCTATTTCTTGAGCCAAGTCTGTTCCAGTAGGAACCGAACAGCAGCACTTCTAGCAGAAAAGAAGAAATTTAATTTTATTACACATTGCCACTTGAACCACTCCTTCCCACATCTGAACCACGAAAGGGTTGGTACTCATTCCTCCTTTGGTGGAATGATGAGTTGATCAGCTCACAAAATGAAATTAATTTGAGAGAATGAATACCATCTTGCTTTCTCCTGTACTATTTTGGCCTAATTCATTAATATTTTCTTTCTCCATGCTGTACCCTGCATGCTTTGGGCTGGGGAAGATACTATTACCCAGCAAGTGCTGTGTATCTGGATTTTTTTCTGAAATGGAAGGAGTCATCTTTGGACTTGCCTGTCTCAAGCAAATATTATACAGTGGCCTCTTGGAGGCCCATATAGTAAATCATTGCTTTAGTTGGTTGAAATAAAACAAAACCAACCAAACACCCCAACTGTCATTGGAAAATAGCCCTGAAAAAAAAATTAGAGAAGGCAAAGCACTGGCAATTTTATCAGAAAGTGTTGCTGGAATTTTTGAATTCCATGGTATGTTTGAAGGGTATTTGTGAATAGTGAACTGAATGTTAAATTTTTATTTTTATGAAAATTCAAGTTTTCTTAAACAGAATATTTGTTCATCACTTCAGATAGTATCTTTCTGGGCTGCTTGTTGTTTTTTAACAAAATGCAATAACATTTGGAGAAGAAAAACAAAAAATTTCTAAAACAAAACCAATTAATTTATTGTTTATCCATCAGCAGAAACTATGTTTCTATGAATCTAAAACCTAGGGAGTACTTACATGTGTGTGTTGTGATGTGTGTGTGTGCTCTGACATCTGAGGTTTTGTGTAGCTGTACCTGAATATTTATCAGTTCCTTTCACAAGTGTCTGCAGAAGCAATGCAAGAGGCCATCCCACAATTTCATAGGTATGATTAGAATCTCATCTGGAATAAAGTGAATCCATTAAGTGACTATCTACAGTATGATATCTTCACAAAATAAATGAAGACAGTACATACCATTTGTCTCCCAGTAATGTACCAATAAAGCTAATATTTGAGGATGTTGCCATGAAAAAACAAACAAACAAACAAATATTTTGTTAAGGTTTTACAGACCCAAAGCTAACAGGCTGGTGCCCAGGCAGCTCTGCTGACAGGAGCTGATGCCAGGGGCAGGCAGCACCCAGACCATCCTTCAGAGCCTCACTGGGAGCCCTGAGCACGGGGCTGCAGCTCCCTGGGCTTCCCCTGTAAAAATGCAGCCAAACTGGAGCGAGGGGCACCCCACCACCAAGGCCAGTACTGCTGGCATTTCTCCCTTCTTTTGGCCCAGTGAAGAATGAATTCTGTGAGCACAGTGGAGGGGCAGCAGCTCAGGCACCAGCAGCAGCTCCCACTGCCCCATTCCCTGTGAGGTGATGAAGACATCTGGAAGAGAGGGACAATTCTCCTTGTGGAGCCTTGTGGCTGCCTCGGTGTCTTCAGCTCACCCACTCATGCCTTTCACAGGTTTCCAGTTACTCAACATTGGCCTCATTTCCAGTGAAGTCATGGAACTCACCAGTGACAAAGCCCACCAAACAGGGGTAAAAGGCCTCTGTTACACTTGAAAATTCTTATGAGAAAGTCTCTTGTCTTTGGCAAGATGTATTTTGCTAAGGTAGACATTATTTTTTCATTTTAAATTCAGATATTAAATTGAAGGAATCTGGATATACCATCGTTCAGACTATAAACCCCCTGAGAACTAAGGAAAAAGCTGCCTTACCTAGCCTCCCTTGTATTGTTCTGGGTGTAATTGCATTCCTGGGGGATGGCTGTCTGCCTGACATGGGGCATTAGCAGAGCTGAGTTGTTACCCAGAGCACTTAGTGTGGCTGGGGGAATGCTGATCCTCAGCAAGTCAAGTCTTGAGGAAAGGGCTGGTGAGAAGAATGCTGTGCTCCCTGTCACATGCTGCCACATGACCAGAGGCAGGGTGGAAGGACATTTCATTGCCACATAAAACGCGGTGCTGAGTGGAGTGCTTTTGCCTAAGGAGGGACTTGCGTTGTTGCCTTTTTTTTTCTCTTTTCCTCCAGGAAGTTCACTCAAGATCTGCTGTAGCAGCAAACCAGGAGCAGATGCTATCATGTGGCTACAGCTGCAATGAATGGCTGCCAGTGTTTTCATGCTGTCCTGAGGACTGGTGCCCTCTGAGGGGGGAGGATGCTGCCAGGACACCCCACCCAGCACAGCTGGTTCCTCACACTGCACCAAACCAACCCCACCACATTGCTTTACACCCATGTGTTTGAAAGGTGCCTTTCTCAGGAGCACAGCAACACCCACAGTGGGTTTGGCTCTCCACGTTCTCAAGACTTCCCAGGAGGCTCACAGATGCACAAGTGGGTCGGTACCTCTGTGGGGCAAACTGGAGGGCAAGGATCCAAGGCCTCCATTTACCCTCTGAGTCCCTCTCAGCTATGGAAAAGCTGGTGAAAAACTAGGATAGGACAAGGCTTCACTAACAAAGTTGTCTTTATTAACAGACTTGTCATTCTCTCACTCTCCAGAGGAAGGAACACATCTCAATCCCTCACGGCTCCTCTCCACCCCTTAACACTCAATTTCCTACCCATAGAATTGAGGGCAGAATCTGCCTAAACTTCATCCCAATGTGACACCAGGGCACAAAGAGACCCACAGTGCCCTTGGTACTGCCACGTGCCATAGGGCAGAGCCCAGGGCAATAGTGAGCCACCACCTTGCCAGCCTTCTCATCTCCAGGCACTGGCTTTGCAAGGACACAAATGTCCCCTGTGGAGAAGTCTGAAAGCTTCAAAAGCTTCTTGCTGCCCCAAAATGTGATGAAACCCAGCAACTAAGAGATGCTGGAGCACCAAAAAGTCTTCCTATCACTTTCATCACTGAATGGTTTCCCTATAGCTGCATACTCAAACTTTCTCAGCCTTTTGAAAACTTTAGCTGCAAAACCCCATGTGACTTCAGTGCCCTGAATGATTAAGAGTTTGCTTAGAAAGGTGCAGTAAGAGAACCAACTTTCCATGCAGCTCACAGCACATCCTAGGGAATATTAACCAGGAAAATAGATTCATGCCTGCATTCCTGGACCGGACTCTGTTCCCTACTTTCCTTTCAGTAAGATTGCATCTTCTTCAGCTGCCAGTTTCAATGTCCACACATGTGCATGTCTGTTCCTTAAAAAATTAATAACCAGACATCATCTGACCTGTCTTATGTCAACTACCATGTGGTTTAGTGATCTTCCTCTGGGATTACTGTAAACTTGAGATTCCACAAAAATTTTAAAAAATTTTGGAGATCAGATAACTTATTATCATGGATACACAGAGGCAAACACTGTAGTATAAGTCAAGTATGGTTATCCAGGGGATGGGGGCATCACATTGAACATTTCACTTTTTAGCCCCATGTATTCTGTCTACCAGAAGAAGGGCTTAATGAGAGATGTAGTTAGGATTTTGTTACTCAGACATGTGGTGCACTTCATAAATGCAGAACTGTGGTATGCAAGAAATCTGCCTATCCGCAGTTTATTATTTTATTAGTGCTCATATTTCAGCTTTGCAATTAGCCTAAACATCTGGCCAAATAGAATAGCAATTAAGTGTATGAGGCTGGCAGGTCAAACACAGTTCCATATGTCCTCTTCCACCAACAGAAAACAACCAGCAGCGTTTAAGAAAGTATTGCAGGATATGAGAAGGCACTTCTCCCAGAAGTTTTCATTTTATCTTTGAGTGCTTAAAAATAAGTTCTGGTGAATGCAGAGAGAACTTACTGTGTGTGGTTGGATTTGATAAGCTGACTGGGAGGCCAGAAAAGTGCTTAATAGAGGCAATACTGCCCTGTATATATAGATATCCTCTCTATGTGATTCCACTACATTAATTGTATTTCAGTTCATGGATCCAACTACCTTTTTATTTTAATTAACATTTTTTCCCTTTGATAAATTCAGGAAGGCTTTGTTGGGCTCTAATATACCCAAAATACAAGAAGCTACAGTTGACAGCTGCTGTACTCATGAAACAACACTTTAGCTACATATATTTTATTAGACAGTATCTGATCCAGTTTTACTTCTGTTTACTTCTCCTCTGAGTCACACCTTGCTGTTCTGGAGGGACAGCTGCCCTCCTGCTCAAGGAGGGAAGAGCTGTGTGATTGTGGAAGTGAGTCCCTCCCACAGTGTAAGGTGAGGACCACAGGCTGCACCGATGGACTTCAGTATTGCCAAGAGCTCTCACTTGTTAACCCAAGCCATGTTTGAGACACATCTTAGAAAACAAATATGCAGGCCAGAGACAAGCACTTCCCTCACTCACCAGGGCAGCCCTCATGACAACTAAGCAGATACAAATCATCAGCAGAATGAAAGCTAGGATGTTTCTCTGTGTGCTGATAAGCACAAGGGTCTCTCAGCAGTAGATATCACACTTAAGAAGGCAGTGGTCATGTTGGTGTCAGGGCTGTGCTGTCCAGGATGTGGTGTCTGTAGTTTGCCCTTGCTGACCCTTGGAGGACACCATTTCCTTCAAAATGAAGCTGGCTGTGGTGGCCTGTGGCTGCTCCCTCACATGCATGCAGCAAGCACTTGGAGTGGGGACAGTCAGGAGATGGACCTCAAAAATATAATCCTGGTGGGAAGGGAGGTGCATCTGCTGCAATCTTTGCAGAAGGCAACGCTTTGCCTGATTTGTTGAATAGTGAAGCAAGAACAAGGTTTGTGTAAGGTGAAATCAAACGTGGTCATGGTTACACATGAGTAGAATCAATTGTCATCCAATTTTAAGCTGTGAAGGAATGCCTTCTGTACATCCACTGGAGGCTAGGAACAGTAAGTAAGGAGACTCTCCTTACACATACTTCTTTTATAAGTCAAAACCCACTGTCAGTGTGCTCTGCAAAGCCCCATAGCAATTTCTAGATACATCAAAATTAGGTCAGTTTTCTTTCTTAGGCTCTCAGATGAGTCCTAATTTTTCCTGATGACATCCCATTAGATTACTAATACACAGACACACCATTCTCACCCCAGCCTTGAAAGAACAAGAAAAGGAGAGGAGCAAAGCCTGGCCCTTGCAGAAGGCTGTCCCAGAACAGGAGTGCTCCAGTGCCAGCAGCCACCTGGCACTGCTCAGGGCTGCTCACAGCTTTGGGGGGCCAGGACTGGAGCATCCCATCTGTCCCTGTCCCACACAAATGCCCTGGAGCAGTGAAGGAAGGGAGGAATTGGTCATTCAGCCATCTCACAGGGCCTCTTGCTACAGCCTGTTACCTCCCAAGTGCTTTCGTGCCACATAATTATTCCAGTGAAGCCAGAGTTTAAATAATAAACCAAATGTTTATTTCAGTTTAAGGTTTTGCAGCTTGGTCCACACCACAGCTTATGAACAGGTTTACTAACAATTCCACCTCCACGTTTTTTCTGCTCTTTTGACCTCAGTTGTGACAAGTATTGCCCTGAAAAATTGTCTCTGTTTTAAAAGGCTCAGTATAATCTGCTCATAAATCTGTGTGCTGTCTCTTCATACTTTGGTAGGTAACAAATGACTGTGATTAAAAGAAAGGGTCTGGTGATCTCCCAGTAGTTGTGACAAGGAGAGCAGCAATATAAAGCCATAAAGCCACAAAGGTTTCCAAAGGGCACAATGTAAAAGACTTGCTACAAACCAACCACAGCTCTGTAATGATCTGCCTAAATAGTTGTCCAATCATTGTTTAACACCTTTGTATCACGCAATTAGGTGAAGAAGCTGATTTATTTTAATTAGCCAATCAATATTTTTCAGTATTTTCTGCTGATCCTGAATTTCTAACCTTCCCAAGACTTCCCTGAGTAACACAGGAAGTTAAGCTTCATGTTATTTTTGCATTAACCTTTCAGCTGTCTTTAATTTTTTTGTTATTATTTTTAAGTTTTGGGTTTTTTTTTTACAATAGCTGAAGCTGAACTGTGCTGGAAATGAAAGGTGGAAACAGCCAAGAAAGTTCGGCCAAAGTGGATGTGAGCAGGATTTAAAGCCCAGCCCAGGTCACATGCTGAAGAAGAGGAGGACAATTACTTGGGCTCAAGGGGCTTCCACCATGTCATCAGTGAAACTGTGCTGTAAACTGCTTCCAGTACAACCAGACAAATCATATTACTTCTACTTTTAGTATGAAGTTACAAGCTTAGGGTAGACATGGTCATCATTGTTTCTTAACTTTCAACCAATCTGGGGAATTGTTTGGATGTAGGTACCTAGGGCACTGCACAAAAAAAGGTGTATCTGAGAAGATAAGGAAAATGGATTTAATGTCTCTTCATTCAGCACATGAAGGTATAAAACAGAGTACTCCTCAGAGAAGGATTATTGATTCTACTTGTCCTGTTTTATGATGAGCACTCAGAGCACGGAAGTGTTTTATGCAAATGTTGTCTCTTAATGCACCTGCCCCAGCAGCCACTGTCCTGTTAGGTAAGTACACATAAAGAACAGACTGACTCTATACTAAAAAACAGTTTGAGGGTTTATTTTTTCTTGAACCTGGTGTGAACTGGAATCTTTGTTCTGAAGTGTTTATGGAGCCTGTGCTGGGCTCAATTTTTTTAAAACAAAGCCTTTCAGCTCCCTAGATAAAACCACACCAAAAATTCACATACACAAGCTAAAAGAAGACTATATCAGTGAGAGTCAACACAAACAGGGAATATTTATGCTTAAGTCAGAGTCTACTGTCACTAATGCTTTACTAGACTGTAAAGGCTGGAAATTATTGTGCTTCAGAAATCCTAGAGCTGTAATTCTGAGTGAGGAATTTTATGCTGAGCAAGACAAGCAAGGCAACACATTTAAAAACCCAACATATGAATAGTCCATTTATTAAAACAAAAGACTCTTCTGCTATAAGGAGGTTACAAGAGAGATTAAAAGAAAATGAATGAAAATCAATCATAAGTAACAAGTATCTTTGCAGAGATATACTCCTGCTGAAAAAGGTTCAAGCCTTTATGCCTGTTTACATGCCTCCTAGAAGGCAATGAAGACACAGACCATATCTCTCTGTCTCACACGCTCTCTCACACAGTGTCACAAGTTACAGAAAATGACATCAAGCCATTGAGCACAAACCTAATTCTAGAGTACAAAATGATTCACACATTGACGTGGTTTTGTGAGTATTGTGAGTATTGACAATGTGAAAAGTTAGATCCAAGGGAAGTTAGATTCAGTTCTGCACATAAAAACTACCAGCCCTGGTAGATGGGAGAGCTTCTGGTTAATCTTTCTTCACCACTGATGTTACCTTCAGACAACATGCCTATGGCCTCGTCAGTCTGCTGGCTGTCAGTTGAGATCTTCTTGGAATCATGGATGTTGCTTTGGTAGTTCACTGGTGAGGGATAGGCATTTTCCCCCACAGCTGATGAGGACATAGATTCCCAGGGTATTTCTCTTTTTCGCCATTTCAGGTCCACTCTCCATCCTGTCCAGCCATAGAAAGCTAATGTGGAGAGAAAGCCCTGCATGGGATTAAGAACCCCCTAGGAAAGAGAAGTGCAACAGGAGTTACACCAGCAAGTAAGGCTTCATCCTCAACTCTAGCAAAATTATTTCCATGTATTAAAAACTTCCCTTTCACTGAATGATTGCTGACTTTAAAACACACTGTTTGCATGCAAATAAAATCTTAGCCATCACAGACACAAACAAATAAGAGAAAAATACCATGACCTGTTTTCCAAAATGCTGAGGCCATAACAGTAAGCCGTAAGCACAAAATTATTTTCTAGCATGAAGTTTAGCCAGTCAATCCCTTGGTGTGTTTTTAATTTTTCCCACAAACTCTGGACTTTTGTATTCACAAAAGCACATATATTTTTCATTACAAGCCAAGTCAAATATATGAGAGGATACACTAGCACAGACAGTCAAGCTTTTAAAAATAGCAGGAATTGATCTGTCTGGAATTGCCTTAGATTCTTGAGCCAGTGAAAAGGACCATCAAATTGGGATGGAAAAATGGAGAGAAGCACTAAAAAAGAAAATCCCAAGTGATCGCCAAAAACTTTGTCTCTGTTCCCAGTGCCAGGGAGGCTTAACAAATTAATGGCTTTAGATACCTCTATTTTTCTCATAGGAAAAGAAGGAAATTATTTTTACAGCCAATTTAAAACATAGGTCAGTCCCCAGACTTGACCTCTTGCTCCCCAGGTGAGCAAGAGCAAGGTCCCTGTCACATGAATGTGTTCACTCCTTGCCAGAGGAGAAGGGGGAGGTTCTATCACATCACTTGCATCACTTAATCTTTCAATACCAAACTGCTCAAATGCTTAATTACACAAATCATGCTCAGGCCTTACACCTATTTAACAATTCCAGAATAAATTCTCTAAGAAAATGAATCTGCACTGTCACCTCTGAAAAATCCCTTGTCAATTATTCTAATAGGAGAAAAAAGGTACAGTAAGAGACCAGCATCTCACAGCTATTTTTGGTGCCTTGTGTGAAAGATTTTCCACCTATTTGCTCCCAAATAATGATCCAAATGTCATAAGATGCAATCCTTCTTTATAATAATATAAAAACCCCACCCTAGTTGCAAACAGAGAATTTCCATGAAATGCTCATTTAATTGGGAAATCTTCAGGAACTGTGAACTAAAACTTTGCAGCTTGAATCATGGAAGAATTTGGCAAGGTTAGGCTAGAAATCATTGTAGTTATCTGTTCTGGATCTTAAAATGGGTAGTGATTTCTCACAGAGAGAATGCATACTCCAGTAAACTGGAGAAAAAGTTGGCCTCTAGGACATTTTTGGCCAAGTTTACATGTGAAAAGCACTCCCATTGACTGCTCATTCCTTTCTTTTATTTTCTGCTTTTCTTCCTTGATTTTCAGAGTGTTTATATCCCTCAAAATCATAAACCCCACATTATACAGGTGTTGTTCCACCAGTCTGACAACAGTGATTTCTAACACCAAGTAATGTCACAGCTGACCCACCATTATAATCCAGGTGATCAGTGCAGCACTTCTGATGTTTTTCAGGGGAATTTCATTGATATTTGGCTGCATTTCGAGATAGAACAAAAGGGTCTCGTTGATGATATTGGATGACCAGCTATGGGAGGAGCAAAGAAGAAAAGGACAGTTACATATAGAGTGCATGTGAAATATGCTTTACCTTCAAATTATAAAAATTAAAATCACTCTAAGGACAGTAGAATTTTTTTAATCATAGACTCATTAAGGGTAGAAAAGACCTCTAGGATGATCAAGTCCAAGATGGTTGGATTTCTTGTTAAATCTCAATCTGAAGGGACCAGTAGGTCTATGAGATCCCGATCAAGGACTGGACACCTACCTACTCACCCAGGCCTAGACAATATAAATCAATATAAGGAAAAAAAATCTGATCATTTTGACTTGCTGCAGAACGGTAAATTGCAGAATAAAATACAGATGAGAAGGAAGTGTGATCCATATCACACTTGTGATATGTGAATATCATGCATGCTGACTTCTTTCACTTGTGCTCTAGAAGAGTTGTGCTCACAGACAAGGAACCCAAATACATGCACATGTTGTTGTAAAAGGCTACAGGATTTCCAGCTGGAGTTAGAATTTCAGGGTTAGATTAAAGGCTTCCAGAATGTCCATTAAAAAACACCAAAAAGCAACACAAAAGTTGACTTTTAAGTCCTTGAAATGTTAAAGATTATTTTGAATAATTATTGAAAAATTATTTTGACCTGTTTCCAAATAAGGATGAGCATAATCAAGCTTCATTCATTGAAAGAAACTGAGTATGTTCTACATTAAATAGAGATTATAGCAAATGGCTGTAAGTTCCTGTGACATCTAAACAGTGAGAGGAGCATTTCTTTATAGTTGTACTGCGGCTTCAGAAAAGAAGCCATCAGCATTCATGTCATACTTTCTGAGGGGTTTTATATTTGTCCTTTGAACAGTTATATTTTTATCACAATGTAAAACTTCCTGCTCTCCCCTCCCAAATCTGTAGGCATCTCTTCTACCCTATGTTGCCCCAACCTGCTGCCTTTGACTAAAGCATTCCATATTTGACTTCTAGGATGGAAGGAAATCTTCCCTATGCTTCTGAGATGAGACTATCTCAGTCTTTCCCTCCAGAAACCTTTGAGAAAGTTTTTACACTCCAGAGCTTATGTTTTATTAGAGCAAAATCCTAAACCAGAGCTGTGATTTTATTTTTTTATTAGGAAAGCCCAGAATGAGACAGAATGGAAATAAACAAATGTCCCCACAATGTCCATGGGAAATTGGCCTTTCCTTTCATGCTTTTTCCCAGATAATCAAGCTGGCCACCATCCCTTAGGTTGCAATGCACTTCTGTGGTGCCTCTGGGCTCTTTCTTTCTACAGCCCTGGGAGCTTGGCTGAATCTCTGCTCCTTATTATTTCAGCAGTTTCCAGGAAGCCATGCTGCAGGATCCTTCACTGCTGTCTCTCACTCCCTGCTCTGCTGGCTACCCCACCCTCCACGTTGGAAACTTCACTTCCAAGCCAAGCAGGCTGTTATTCCCCCCAAAAAACAATCATTTCCTTTCAGAGCACTCCAGTAGACAACAGCCAAGGGAAGATAAAAAAGGCAGCCATTCTCCCTGCTCAGCCTGTTAAAGCAATGTGACATGCATTAATACACCTGTGTATGAAGAAGTTAAGTGGCATGTAGAGACTGCTAAATTTGGCCTTATCATTTCACTATTCCAGAAGCATTTCTTGTTGTCCAACTCTTCTCCTCCCTATCTTTTTTCTATCCTATGCCAAAGTGCTATTTTCATGGGGGAAGGCAGAATATTAAAAAAAAAAAAGGTTAAATAATAAGAAATTTCACACACAATCATATGGAGTTTTCTTTTCTAGCATTTCCTTATTTTCCAGTCAATATCCATGTTTTTTTCAGACCCTTGAAAACTGCTGAGCACAGAGGTGGCTGCATTGTATGATCATGATCAGAGCCATGAAGCCAGACTTAGAAGCATATTTATTGTAGGTCCTCAGTGATGTGTTTGGTGCCAAGAGGCTCTGAGAAATGTTGATTACAGAAAACCATCTCTCAGCCCACAGAGCTGGGAGCCTGCTGTACCAGACAGCTTCAGTCAATGCCCAACCTATTGGGAATTTTTTTGCTATTGTTTCTTGTTGCTTTTGCTTTCCTGTTGGTTAAACATTTTATCATTTCCTCACAGCCTTGTGATGTTACAGGAGTGGTTCAGCTCCTTTGTGAACTAGTTTAGAACTGCTTCTTCCTTAGATACCTTCCCTTGCAAGCACAAAGACAAGCAAATGAAGCAACCCATCAGTCTTTACTCCTGTCCCTGACTCTCTCCCTCTGGGAAAAAGGCACTTTAAAACAAAATAATGCACCTCTTACCAAATAACAAATACCAGCATAATTTTGAAGAAGCGCATCTGGATCTCTGTCCCCAGACGTCTTTCATTCTCTGTGTAAATCCCTTGTCTCCCTTTCAGTAAGGAGGCAACTGAAAAGTGTACAATTATGTTCATTAATATATGCACATCTTGTTAGTTTAGGCACAAAAATCCAGAAGATAGAGGCCTGAAAGAGGGAACAAAGGAATGGATGGATTTGTCTCCAGCTGCTGTTCAGAAGCTGGAAGGACCATTTTCAAGGAATCTCACATATAGCCTAATATTAAAGGAAAATAATTACACACAGTTGGATTCCTAAAATGAAAGCTATCCCACTATTTTTTTCTCTCAATCCCACTGAAAATATGAAGTAGTCTGGTCAACATAATTCTATTTCATAACAAAAGGTAGTGTGTACCTTCTATATAATGTGTGATATAATTATATACTTATCATGTGATGTTTAAATAGAATCTTTTATCCTGTTATGCACATTGCTTTTCATTTTGTCATTGATACAGCATTAGCCACATCTCTAAAACTTGAAAATGGATTGTCAGCAAAAAAATTTATGCCACATGCTGTTCAGATATCACAAGGAATATACAAATACAAAAACAATTATACAAAGAACAATTTTTTATGGGAACAACTTCTTAAAAGAACAACTGCTTCTTTGAAAATGAGTATGGCTGAGGGACAGAGAATGAATAGGATGAAGATTAAACTGAAAATACTTGATTTTCTCCAGCTTTTTTATATAATCAATGTGTAGATAAATTCAGGTACTGCAAATATCTAGCAATGATCACGTTACATGCAATGAATGCATTGAATCTGTGGCTTTTTTTCAGTCTCACTTCTTCCAAGCACTGGATAATAAATTGAATTGGAACATCAAGATCCCATCTGAGTTGTGTACAATTCCCACTTGTTTCATAATCTCAGAATCAGAAGTGACAAAATTCTGATCACATTTTATTACATTTTTTTGCTCTAGGGCTGCCAAGAAGTAAAATCAACTCTCAGATCTCACCAACTAGAATAAATTGCATTCCTAAGTCAAGGTTGGCACCTAAACCACAGTAGAGTTAAACATCCAGTGTCCATTGCCTCAAAAGCTTTAAATCAAGTACCATGGAAACACGTTTGCACATCTGCAGTTAGAGATTAATAACAGAATAACTTGTGTGTCACCAGAATGTGTCTCCAGGGCAAATTCCCCATCAAAATGATGTCTTTATTTCAATATGCAACTGCTTCCCACTCTTTGCTGCATCTTTATGATTTAACAAGGAGCTGTCACACATCACTGAGTACAAAGCCATGACTTTCTATGTTGCTAAACAACACAGACTGATTGATGCTGGCCATTAGGAACATACCTGCTGATACTGTCCTCCTAAACAGGATTGGGTTGGCCACAAGCACTAGCAGGAGTGGGACATAGGTTGTGATGTAATGTGGGATTGCATGTTCCAAGCCATTTTCACAGCTGAGAAGAAATCATTAAAAGATTATGCTTTTTTTTTTTTCCCCACAGCTCACTTTTCTGGGTATTCTATCTATGTCACCTTTAACTTAAAAATAATAAAAAAAAAGAAGTATTTAAGGAAACAGATGCACAAATTTTAATTCATGGACCTTTACCACCAGTTCACATGGGACCTGAAGTTGATTTTAAACATGCACTGTCTGTGGATTTTTCTCAATTTGAAAGGAAAGCTAAAACCAGGAGTGGAAAAAGGGTGGCTCATAGCAGAAGCTGTATCACAGCACACCCAAGTGCCTCTATTGCTTGGCATATTTCTTCAGGGCCCCCTGAAGCCCGGGCAGGTATTTCGAGCATAATCACTGACTCAGTGGGACATCCTTGGCTAAGATCAAAATGCTCAACTTTTGAATGTCTGCCTCTAAAGCTGACCAAAAGACATTCAAACGACCAGAGTGTGCCATGATTCCACAGTCTGTTTCCAGAGCCTGCTTACCTGGAGAGAGAGGGGTAGTAGAGCAGAGCAATCCCCTCCACGCAGAGCATCACTGCAAGGCCCCACGTCATCATGTGGTACAGCACAATCGTACTGCAAGCACCAAACACAACAGGCACAATTAAAGATATCAAACCTTACACTTCCCATATTGCCAGGTGAAAATAGGACCCTCACTGAAAAAGAGCTTTACATACAGGAAATGGTGCAGAACAACACTGGCAGTACATTAAACTAAGGAAAGCAGGTGGGTGGGGGCAGTCCTTCAGAAAAAGAATGAGCCAAAGAAGTTATTCAGACAGGACATGGAAGTCCTGTCCCCTCCAGCCTGTAGGGTGGAGGGGACAAGACTTCTTCCCTGCCCTTATTATTGAGAAGGAACCCCTGCATCTTTCATTTCTCCTGCAGAGAGCAAATTAGTAGATTAAAATTTAAAAATGGAGATGAACAGTCAAATAAACCATTCTTTTGTGATTTGTAGAAAATTTTATTTAACTTTCAGAGCTGGATACTGCTCCTTTCTTAGGGAGATTCAGATCTGTGTTTGTAGAAAGTCTTTTGCTTACTCTGATCTCAGAATGAAGCTGAAATATACACGATTTTTTTGGGATGGGGGCAGGAGGCAGGTCTCAGCTGTTTGACTACAACTGTGGGACTTTACAAAATCAGGTTTATCCTCAGGAGTCTAAAGTTAACTCAAAAAGCCTCATTTTGGTTACATCTGCAGAAGAACCATATCCTTAGTATCTGACTGCTCTGTATCATCTGGGAACAGAGTCACGTAATTCCACTTTTATCAATAGCAACTGAAGATTATTTCGCTCTTCTAACAACCAACTTAGAAACACCATTTTTTTTTCTGTCTCACATTAAAGCACGGTACTTTCCAAAGGGCTTAGGTTCTTCTGTCACAGGCATTGCAGAAAAATATATGATAAATACATATTTTTCTTCTGAGGGATTTAAAAAGTGTGATCAGAAGGGAAGTAATGACCGTACTCACTGAGAAATTGATAAAATAAAAAATGAGAGAAAAAGAAAAAAAATGGAGTTAACTATATGAAATTAACTGTATGAACTTCAGCACTTTCCCTCTCCAAATTTTCATTTTCAGTATAACACTATTTTTTTTGTTGCAAGAATCAATTTCAGGTGCAGGGTAGGGACAAAAATAGTCACCTCACCGCCATAAAGTTTATAGACCACAATTTGCTCCGTATTTTTCCAAAGGCTAAATGAATTCAGTTACATTTAAATTCAAGTCATACATCAATCAGTATCTGAGCATTGCCCTGGCAATTTAAGCACTTAGGACACCACTCATCCCTATCATTACCTGGTAACTATATGAGCATCAGATGGTTGTACAACACTCACTTATACTCTTAGGTAGCTGCAAACAGAGACATACAGTGTTGGAGGGAAAAAAAACAAATTCAGAGCTTTAACTCTGGTACCTCAGTCCAGCTGATCTTCTCACCACCAAGTAAGAATCAACAGCATAGCAAAACAACCACCAGAAGCCAGCGCTATACAACAGCTGGATCCACATCTAGAGGGGAAAGAAGTGCCAAATGTCACAGCTGCTTCTCCAGTACCACTGGGGCAGGGAAGGGACTCAAACCTTTGGCCTGGTGGTTTGTTCTTTAAATGTGTGTATTTTCCAGATGAGATTATGAAGTGTGAAATCTTACTTAAAATCACAGCATTGTTGTAGCCTATGGGTCAAGTCGTAGGTAAATTGAACAGCATTTGCTTTCACAGCTTATTTTCTGATTTAGGAAACCTGTCATTTACCTCTCTGTTCCTAACCTGAACGTGGTAGGTGAAGCCCAAAGAAATTTATAGCAAAGATGTTTTAATTTTAGGTTAAAATTTCAGTTGTTTCTCAGTAGCTGAGGCACAAAAATATAGCTGAGGTCAGTCATAACCACGGTGTGCCTATGCATTTGTGGGTTCTGCATGTGATGGGTGTTTCCTCCATGCACAAGATAGTTATCAAGAAAAAAACTCATTAATGAGAAAATCATTCACGCTCTGGAAGAATACACCTACTGAATTCCCTGAGTGATTTTTTCAATAAAAATCCAAAGGAAACAGGTTCAAGTCAAGCTAAATTCCACAGCGTTCTTGAGTTGACCCTATGCATCTTTCCCATGAGCTTATATAAGAAAAGTGACCTTTCTTTGCCATTGTATATAAATTCCACACTTCTTCCTCTTGGGACCTGGCTCTTTGTAATAGTCTGGGAGTGTTTTAATATTCATGCTATCTTCCCTCCAGTTTCAGTTCTTATCTGAATATCCTTTATCACAGCTCCCTAGTAGCATCATTTTACATCTGAAAATCAACATACTTGTTACTAAGCCAAATGCTGGTGAATAGAGATCTAGCATTCCTTCCTCCAAAAGGCAAATCAAGCTGGGAAATATTTCCTTTCACCATGGGTGTAGAGCCTACCTCTAGTAATTTGTTGCATGAATTATTCAGTATTTAATTCAAACATTACGGTATTTTCCTAGTGCACAGGAGGCAGAAAATAAAATCCCAGTCTTCCTTTTAATGCACTTTACCCATAGCACTCAGCATGTAACTTCATCATCACATTTACATATTTGCTGCAGTTGAAAAATGCACAATTTACTACCCATACACACACACATACAAAAATAAACTGCAGTGTCTTTCCAGAAAATCCAACACAGACAAAACTGTCTCCAAAAATAATATAAATCAGATACACTTAAACCCTAAAGCTTCATATGATATCTTACTTTTTAGCAAAATGACACATCTTGCTGCAGTGCCTGAAAGAGTACTCCTCTGCAAACCATTCAAGGGAGATGTCTAAAAGTTTCACTATTTGGAGTTTGTATAGGCTTGTGGTTAAGAGAAATAAAACAATAGTACTAAAAGAAAAATAAAACAGAATTGGAAACATTTTATCAACTCACATGAGAATACATTAGGGGAAATGAGTGGAAGAAGGGTTATTTTTCATTCCAATATAGTTGAATCTAAATTTAAGATTACCCAAATTACAGCATTTTCCTGGAGCACAAGTAAGGGAAAATAAAAATTGTGGTAGACCGCTATGCTGCTCACCATCTAACCTGAAATTCAAATGAAAAACAGTCTGCATACAGTACCCTGTCATGTTTTAAAATATGTTTTTATGAGTTATGGGCCAGAAAGTGAAATATGAGGAGGAACGGGTTTTCAGTAGGACATTCTTGCTGCAAGATACTGAGATTGTTGGTTCTTTCTCAAAGAAAAAAACAACAGCATTTGCATCTGATAAGCAAAACTTAAAGATGTGTGATAGAATTGAGAATTGATAGATGTTTACAATTTATATTTCTGTCCATGGCATAAACCTATCCTGCTTGAAGCTGTTTTTTTATAAGCATATAAAGCACAGTGTGTTCAATTTGGCACATATTGCTTTATTTTAAAACTAGTGGAGCTGAATAATTTTCTTTACATGCAACCTATCCCCGTCTACATTGTAAACTTTGAATTGCAAAGCTAATACTGCTACTGCTCATGCATTAATTCATTGGGAATCCCACATTCCTATTGCATCTGGGTAAAGTGATGATCTGTCTTACTTGTCATTCTCAATGTTTTGGTAAAAATTGTGACCTTTATTCTTGTACAGTAAGCTCAAATTCTATTTCCCAGTATTTTGATTGTAGAATTTGGAACTGAGTTTCAATCTGCACTTTTGGAATGCATTTACATTTTCTTATCCTTGCATTTTAATCCAAAAGATACTTAATTAGATGTGGCCAGATGCAGTCATTGAGATGAAGCCCAGCAATCTGAGCTGAACTCCCACATGGCAGGGACAGACCTTCTGCCAGCAGATTTGTGGCTATGAGTGTATTTCTCCTGTTGTCCCTCGGTGTCTAAAACACACACTCTCATGCCACAAAAGCTAATTTGAGCTACCCAAGTTGCTGGTTTCAGGAGGTCCTTGCTGCCACAGACAACCCCGTGCTGCCAGTGCAATGGAGCCCCTGGGGCATTCGTGGTGCTGTGCCAGCACAAACCTAAACAATGGTTCACAGCCCTTTTGGGGTTGCTTATATCCTTTTGGTTCCACGTCCCTGACTTTGGTGTACTCCACTCCCCTGGCACTCCTGTGAGGAGTGAATAGCACAGAATTCCCGGGATCAGTCTGATCCGTGCTGCCCTACATCCTTACCCACCTTACAGCCCCATCAACACCCTGCCTGCCCTGACCCAGGCTCACAGAGGGAGGCATGAATGCACTTGCAGGGGTGTGGCAGAGGCTGAAACCATCATATCCAGGCTCTGACTCACAGCCACATTTCCTTTTGGACACAGCAGTTTTCCTTTCAGATTCCCCCTGTGGAGGGACTCTTAACTGGGAGCAGAAGAAAGGGGGGATGATCTCTGTACCTACCGCGCTCCCCACACAGAAAGTGGAAGGCCACACATCAGTCCTGTTCACCACAGAAATGTTAGCTATGAAGCCTGGGAAGCCCAGCCATACACTTGACCTGAAGATCATACCTAAAGAAAAAGAATATATTAATACTTTGAACCTGCTGGTGTGATTTGAGTCACATGCTTTTCCCTGGCCACATATTTCACATCGCAGCCCAGATTTTGTGCGTCTACAGGAAGGCAACGGCTGCAGAGGAGCACAGCAGGGACAACTGTGCTATCTAAATGTCAGTGTGATCACTCAGGGAAAGTAGCCCCGAGAGTCAGAAGCTGCTGGGACTTAAAATGTTACACAGATTAGAATCTCACTTAGAGATGCTGTCACATGCTTCCCTAACATAAATTGGGTAGCATTTAACAGATTGACATGAAAAACTAAATAACTGTTTACCAGCATATATTCATACACTGATATTCGCTTCTCTATAAAATCCCCCATTGCAGGAAAAAAGTTATTTTTCACTTTTCTCTGCCTTCATTTTACAATCAGCCCTTTTCCTCTGTCACAGAACTAAGCAGAAGCAGCACTTCTGAATTAAGTAACAACAATGCCCTTTTTAAAAATGAACTTAGAGTTTGTTAGGAAGGTTTTCTGGGTTTGCTTGAAATAAAGCACCAACAGGAAACAGAAAAAAATTACCAGGTTTCCCACCAAGAATGAACTGTTTTCTACCCACCGAAGTGAGTCTAATACAAAACCAACAATGGATAACTTGTTTGAGTTTGCCAGTGAAAGAGGAAGGGAGAAAAATAACTTTATCTATTGTTGGCTTCATCTGACTGAAAGGACCTTTTCCAGGTGCATGCACATACGTATTTTCCATATGTCTTTCTTTACTCCCTTTATAATCTTTGGTTTAGTATTAGTTCTTATTAGGTGCTGTGAGAGAACCTGGCTGGGTGTGAAAGGGGAAGAGGAATGAAACAAAAAGACACACAGACACACAGATACACAGACTCACACACAGCTCTCAGCAGTGAGACAAAACAGCACTACTTCTATTACCTAATGTGAGGGGGGAAAATGATACTGTAGAAACAAACTTGTCCTGTATTTTCATAGCACATGTCATGATAATTTATACCAAATCTAACAGTAAATGACTGATGGGAAAAATTACCAAATAACTGATGGGACAGCTCAAGACATACTAGTTTCATTTTGACTCATGCATTCTGTTTTAGTCTCCACTAGTTTATTCTTCCAGACTATCTGCCAGGGTAGGTTGTCCTTGGTGAGGTAACTTTACTCACATTTCAAAAGCCTGTGTCCAACATAATCTGTGTGCAGCTGCAAGTCAAACTCATTTTCTGTCAATGTGATGTGCCCAGAGAAGCAGCTGCCACATAAGCAAGAGGCACACTTGGCCCAAAAGGATTTGAGGGCATAGAAGATAGTGGTTTTCAAATGCAGTCCTATGGATTGGCTAAATGTTTGATGTCAGATTTCTTTTCCAATGTGCTGCCTCACCTCCACTTTTATGCCTGACTCTGAGAAGCAGTTGCCATTCTAGATTTTAATTTGTTTCAAAGCAGAGATTTTGGTGTAGATTTGTCAAGACCTTTCACTCCACATTATAACTATTAAACAAGAACCTTCTCCCCAAAGACCCATAATTTCCTGATCTCACTTAGTCCAAATCTTCCTGTGAACACAAACAGCATGCTACCCGCAGAAATCTCTGCTGTCCACTCACCAGTTTCATTTGCCTGTGGTACCTCAGAGCAAAAAGAACCTGTTACAGCAATGGCAAGGACATCAAGCTGGCACTTACCTAAGCCTCCAAGGATGTCACAAATGGAGATAAGGAGAAGGATGGTGGAGGAGGAGGAGGCTTTGGGCATCTTCCGTGGGCTCTGTCCCTTCTTTGGCAGGAGCTGCAGGATGGTCAATAGCAGGCTGATGGAGGCACTGCCAATGCAGACTCCACAGAAGACTTCAGGCTGGAAGTTCATCACCAGCTGTGTAGCTGCATCCCGGTTTGGGCAGCAGTAGGTTTCTAACCTTGGAGAAGCCATGAAACGTCCGACTGGTGGAGAGGCCCCACGAGCAGAAGAAAATGCTGTTGCTTCCCCAGGACAGCGTTCACTTTTTCTTCTCCCTCCCCATTAGTCCTCGGTGGTGAGAATCACGCGATTGATGGATCATGTGCTGCTGCTGCTGCTGGAAGTAAATCCCCTAGAGCTGCCTTTCTCAGCCTCTCCTAGCAAGGAGATCAGATCCAAACAAGAAAACACAGTGTAATCTGAAACATGCCCCATGCTTGCTCAGAGCCATTGGCAACAGTTCACTCACATATTTCTGCTTGAACAGTATGTGATACAGGAAGACTCAAACTCATCAGAGCATTGAAGGTGGTTTAAAATAAATAAGGATGCAGATACCAAAGTAGAAGCATTACATTTTAATTGTGTTTCTCTTTAGCCCCATCCTGCACAGAACCCTTTAATTACTGCAAATTAATTGAAAAGATGAGTCCAGGCACAAGCAGTCCCAGTCTTTACAGGGAGGAGCAGGGATATAAATCCACACCCTAACCCAAATCTCAGTTTTAGTGATCCAACCCACCCATCTTGGTAAATAAAATTAGAAACATGATACCCTACCACCGTAGAAAGAGATTATGTTTGGAAAGAAAATATTAACCTCATTTAAATTGCAAGCATGAAAAAATCCTCTCTTTAGTGAGTACTGTCTGCATTGGATCAGCTTGACAGGGAAAATTCCAGGACTTAGGATTTCTCAATAACGTATTTCTCTGTCTCTGTCGGGTTTTTTGTTTTTTGTTTTTTGGGGTTTTTTTTAATTTGGTAAGGATTTAATATGAAAACAGAAACTTGACCTGCAATATTTATTTTTGCCTTATAAGCTAGACATTATCTTTTGAGACAGGGATCCTTCTAGATACAGGGTGGAGACCCTGAGAGGCATTCCCTGGGTTAGGGAGACACAAGAAGCTTCCCCCAAAAGATATTCTGTTACAGCGCAGGCTCCTTCCCCTTTTTCCCATGCCTCTCAGCCACTCCCTCCCTATTCCCCCATTGGCCATCACCTTTGTCCTGCCCCATGCCCTTGTTCAGCCCTACTTCTCGATATACAGAACCTGGTCCCTCCCCATGAGTTTAGCTTTTGGACCCTGAACATTTTACCACGCGGCTGAATTAAACATGCGTGGATACTTTGCAAAGGCCTTTTTGCTTCTTTACCCTGGACTTTATTAGCAGCTAGTTCGGCTGCAACAATACAGCAGCAAATAAATACAATCATAAATACAAAAAGCAATTCTTCCCTTTAAACTAAGTCTCAAACTCCCTGTATCAGCCCTCACCCTTCCAGAAAAATTGTTTATAGGGACACATTCAGGAAATACAGGAGGGAACATTGCCAAAAGACTCAAAGTCATCAGCATGTTAAATAACACAGTCATGGATTTTATAATTAGTCCCTACAAGAACAAATGACCTAACTTTTTTTTTTCCCCCCAATGGTCTAGCTTATTTTTTTAGCAGAAATTATGAGGGGCTACTGAATGACAGTGGAATGTTTTGTGTGTAGTGTTTATGAACACAGTGTGTTTGCCCTCAGCAGGGAAAACAGCTGCAGCCCTGGGTGAAACGGTACCCGCTGCGTTCATTAGCCAGGATACCTCATACACTCGATCCCAGCAAAAGAACCAACTCCACCAAGCTCGTCAGCCTGCTTCTGGGGACTGTGCAGCCTCCCAGTGCTGGACAGTGGTGGCAGGGCTGTGGTGGCAGGGCTGAGGGGGCAGCTGGAGCCCAAGCTGCCAGGCCTGATGTGTGTCCACCCATCCTGCTGCCACGGGACTCCCCAGGGCTCTGCTCGGGCACCAAAGAGCAGGATGTCAGCCTGCAAAGCCAGACTGCTACACCTGGGTGGCCATACATCAACAAGGTGTTTGGACTCCTGCTGCAGTCAGTTGAGGTCTTAGGCAGCCAAGCTTATGGTCTAGACTTTGTCTAGAGAGCTGTTCAGATCTGAAAATAAGTGCACAGGGTAAGCTGAGGAGCCTCCAGTAACCATATTGTGAATTTAGGCATACATATCGTCAGACACTCTGAAACACAGGCAGCTGAGCTGAATGTTTTGCCAAGTGGTTTTGCTGCTTTCCAGCATAAAGAGGTTTCCCTGCTCCTTAGATTAGGACAGGTGAGTGACCTGGATGTTGCAACCCTACAGTTTGTTGCTGCTATGTATGCAAAAACATACTGAGGACAGCAAGGTTGCAAAATCAGATTGCTCTGCTCCAGAAATACAAACTCATGCTGAGGCTGTCAATACAAGGCTCTGTCATCGGTACAAGTCTGGGACTCCTCAGACTTTATTCCACCTCTGCTAGAGCAGTGGTGCACGGAGTTGCCACATTTCTGTCAAGATACTGCATTGAAACTTACCTGGCTACTAAAGAACTAAGGCATTACAATCCACAGAGACAGATTATTAGTTAAAATTAAGCCTTCGTATGCCACATATACAACTCAAAGACATATAAGTGAAAAAAAAATGTTTGCTCTGATTTGAAGGAAAATTTATATTGCTTGGCTTATACTTAAAAGAGCAAAGCTTTGAAATATTAGAGAGAAACTCTTTCATTCCCACTATCAGTTTCTAAAATTGTTCCCTTCACTATTTCTGTAGCCATTTTCTTTCTTTCAAAAATTTGAAAAGCATGTCAAGTTATTATCCTGATTGTTTGTTCTGGCTTACAGATAGGAATGTTTTGTGTATTTTGCTTTTTCTACTTATTGCTTGTTTTCATTGATCTTGACTGTGATCTTCTACTTTGCCCATGTGGATTTACCATTTTATTATTATAACTTCTCTCTCCCTTTTTTTTTCAGCCCTTTGAAACTATTTTCATTCCTCAATTGTTCTCCTATACTCTGGAGATTAATTTTTTTATATCTCCCTTCTTTTCTCGCCACAGTCTTGCCTGCTGTGCCCCATGCTTTTATTGCTTCACTCCTCTGAGTGGAGCATTGGTTTTTAACCTCTTCTTCTGGGTTCCTTCCCTCCTGTAATTTCTCAGATTTGATTCCATAGTTACTTCAGAGGGAATACGTGGTTTTTACTGGAAGCAAAGCACATGACCTGTAGCATACCTAATGCAAAAAAGAAAATTAAGTGACCCATGAATGAACTGATGCTTACCATGATAGAAGTAGATAGAAGTGCCGACATTTAAGGCTGAGCAGGAAAGGCATCAAACTAATGAGCCACGCAACACCTCAGCTGGTAAGAGCTACCTAGTCTCTGGTTCTCATTGCTGGGCTCAAAGTATAGAGAGTTAGAACAGTCAAAGAAATTCAAAGCTAGTTTGGCAGTCTTACACTGAAGATTAATTTGGCTTCTTGCAATTATGAAAATAAGAGGATGAAAGCTGGGGACAAAGGCAAAGGAAGCAGAAAAATAGTGAAAGAAATAAGAGAATAGTTATTTTGTCTTGTTAAGGACCTTTATTTAGTTTTCTTTAAAACTTACATTGTCCTACAGGTCTTAATTCCCTTCTCTCTGAAGTTATTGACATGATTCCCACTTCTGCCAGTGTACGACAAAGACAGACATGGTATGTCTCATTTCTGCACCAAGACAGGACCTCAACTAAGCAAATGCTGTACCTTGGAGACAAGCATTAGCACACCTACAAAAAACACAAAAAAAAAAAAAAAAAAAAAA